>PVJO010007094.1:0-83999 GCA_004026905.1 Hystrix cristata | reverse complement strand
CATTTTGAGACCCAAGCTGGGCTCAAACTTGTGATCCTCTTGCCTCGGCCTCCCAGAGTGCTGGAATAACAGGTGTGAGCCATTGCCCCCGCCAGAAAGACTCTTCCCCTGTCTGTGATTTTGTAATTCTAAGCACAGGTTGAGAAAGTCATCTTTATTGTTCCTGGAGGGGGAAGGGAAAAGCGGCTCTGAGGACTCCGTTGCTCGGCTCCTCCAACCCTGTCCAGGAAGGCAGGTCAGAGGGGGCTGCATCCACTGCCCGCCTGGGAGTTCATTCTGGGGCCTCGGGGTGCCCCGGCCCCCAGCTCCCTTTCCAGGCACCCCAGGGCCAGTGCCAAGGTCCAGGTGGAGCCAGCCCTGCCGCTCTGCCTCGGGGCAGCATCCAGAGGTCAAGGCCTGGAAGCTCGGGCTGTGAGGGCCTGAGACCAAGTCCAGGACCTCCATGGGGGATCAGGATGGAGCTGCCTTGCGGGGCTCGGCGGGGGCCGAGGACGAGGGCTGGTTGGGGGTCCACGCCGCAGGCGGGGATGGGAAGTCCTGGGGGCGAGGGAGAAGCAGGAAGCACTCATTGCCTGCCCCGACCATCCCCAGCCCCAGATGTCAGGACCTCCCTCCCACCCGAGTCTGGGGTGCAGCAAGACGAGGTGTCCCCGCTTCTAGCGACTCTGAGGACAGCCTGGGTCTAGCCCCCTCCACCTGCACCCCTGGAGAGGTCACCCAGCTCGCGTTACGCTCGGGCTTCTCAGGCTGCGGCCCGTTTGGAGCAGGGTGTCGGGGTGGGGGCCACGCGGGGCAGGTGCCCACCTGTATCTGGCAGAGGTCGAGCAGGGTGCGGACACCCGCCAGGCACCAGAGCTCGCCCAGCAGGGAGACGAGGAGGCCCAGCAGGTCCAGCCAGCGGCCCACGGTCAGCAGCAGCACGAAGAGGCCGCCCATGCGCACCAGCACCGTCTGCACCTGGGTCTGCAGGCTGAAGCGCTGCTGCCGCTGCTCCTCTGGGGACGCGGGCCCGTCAACACCCGCCCACCACCGCGCCCTGGCCGCCCTCCTCCGTCCTCACCTCTGCGCACACCCGGAGGTGCCAGGGACGCCTGCTGCTCACACTGCCCGCCCTGCACCCTGCTGGTCTGGGACGGACCCCTGCCCGCCTCCCAGTGACGGGGGTCGGCCTGACTCTTCTCTTTCCCATGTGTCCCTGTTTGCTTCTCCGGAAACCTGGTGGAGTCCTTCACCCCACTCCCACTGCCCACGTTGGTCCCAGCTGCCTTCTGCCTGCCAGCTGTCTCCTCACAGGGCTCTCAGATTTGGTTCTTTTTTTTTTTAGTTTTGGATTTTTGAGGCAGGGTCTCACTATGTAGTTCAGGCTGCCCTTGACTCACTATGTAGCCCAGGCTGGCCCCAAACTTGTGGTGGTCTTCCTGCCTCAGTCTCCTAAGGGCTAGGATTACAGGTGTACAGCACTCCTGGCTTCCAGCTTCGGTTCGTCATCCTACAATCCAGTGTCTGCTGACCCGTTAAAGTGACCTTCCAATCGCATCAACTAGATGAGGTCACTCCTCTGTTTATAACCCTCTGGGACTTCTTACTGGCTTTGGAGACAGAGAAGACCTGCCTCATTGGCTGGCTTGCAGTTGGTCCAAGCCCAGCCCCTAACTTCTGTCTCTGACTTGGTCCCCCTTGCATGCTACCCCAGCCACTCTAGCTTCCTTTTTTTCTTATTCCCACCTCAGGGCCTTTGCACTTGCTGTTCTCCCAGTATGGACCAACCTTCCTGGCCCTGCTGCTCCCATCCCTCCCCACTCTGCAGCCAGATGGGCTCTTCCTAGAGGTTGGATCTGATTGGATCCGTCTCTCTGCTTAGAGCCCTGCATGGTCTTCCATGGGTCCATCTAGCCTGGGTGGCCGGGGCTCTCAGCAGGCCCCTGTGAGCAGGCCAGCTTCATCCCATCTGTATCCTCAGCAGGACAATTGCCTTGGATTCTGTCAACGGTGTGACAGTGCCAGGCACGCACTCTGGGCTTTGGCACCTGGGGCTCTCTCCCCCCACTGACCCCTTCCCTGTTGCCACCCACAGGGCCAGTCCCAGCGTCAGCTCCTCAGGGCTCCTGCTGCTGTGTGCTGCACCTGCCCCGAGGTGCCCAGCACACAGCCTCTGCACTCGGCAGGAGGACCCGGCCCCCAGGCCCTCACCCTGCATGTAGATGACCAGCAGCGTGTAGCAGATGGTGAGCGGCGTCCAAAAGCGCACGGCCTCCGAGGTGCTTAGGAAGTCCTGGTTGATGAGGGCCACAGCCGCCAGGTCGCCCACAGTGAAGGCCACGGCCAGGGCGCGGCCCAGCAGCCCAGGGAGGCGGTGAGCGCCGGCCAGCAGGCCCAGGCAGACCCCGCAGTAGCGCTGGCTGCTGTGCAGCGTGTAGAGGCGGCAGACATGGCGGCAGAGACGTCGGGCACCTGTGCCAAGCAGCGCGGCCAGTGCGAGACTGAGCAGCAGGCTGAGGGTGCGGTGCGGGGCGCCCTCCTGCAGGAAGCTCAGGCCGCAGGTCAGCCCGCAGCCCAGTGCGAACTGGCTCAGCAGGTAGAGCTGCAGCGTTTCCAGGCCCCGGCAGCCCTGCGGGAGGTGGCAGGCATGGCTGTCCTGTCCCGCTGCAGGAGACTGGAGCCCGAAGGGACCCTGGACACTGTCCCTCTGCCCGTCTGATGGCTGCAGGGAGGTGGCTGAGCCTCGAGGACCTGGCTTCACACCTGACTACCTTTGCTGGAGGTGACCACAGACAAGCTGTGTGCTCCCTCCGAGCCTCAGTTTCCCTATCCGTGAAGTGAGGATCACAGCAAACCCCACCCCCTCTGGCTGTGAGGATGACATGAGACGATGGCCTCAGAATCGCCAGCGCAGGGCCTGGATCGGGGAGGCTCCGCACAGAGCTGGCATTGTTTTCCTGGGACCGGGGCTGTATCGGGTGTGAATGGACAGGCGACTCTGGCAGTCAGACAGCAACCTTATTCTCAACCTGAGGGAAAAGGGGGCTGCGACAACGACGGGGCCCACCTTCCTCGTGCCAGGAGTCCGGGCCGGGTGTGACCCACCTGCCCGCAGTCTCACCTTGCGCAGGGACAGCAGCGTGGACACGGCCCGCAGGGAGAACTCCAGCACCACCAGGGCGGCCACCCGGGCCCCCACGACGGTCAGGAACAGGGCCAGGCCCACCAGGTGCACGCTCTCCAGCAGGGACCACTGGGCCCGCAGCCGCTCCGCTTCTGTCTGCCTCTTGGGGTCACTGTGGAGACAGAGGAGCAGGTCACCGGGCTCAGCCTCTGCTGGGAGTGAGGGCCTGGCAAGGGGCTCGGGGCAGGGCACTCACTTGGCACAGCCCACGAAGAAGTAAACTTTCAGGAGGCTGTTCAGAACGGAGACCCCGAAGGCCCCGACGAGGCCTGTGAGGACGGAGGCAGGGAGGGAGGGAGGAGGCCGAGACAGGTGGTTAGGATCCTAGCCACTAGACCACCAGGGAACAAGACATGTGGTTAGGAGAGAGGGTGCAGGGGCAGCCTGGTGCAGGGAGACTCACCTCATACCTGGGGAGGGCGGGGCCCAGTGGGAATGGGAGGAGGCGCTCACCTTGCAGGAGGCCATCAAGGAGGCTGTAGCCCCACTCCAGGGAGGGGAGGCCAGGGAGCCAGGAGGGGAGGGACAGCAGGGAGAACATGGCAGCCCCGATCCAGCCCAGCCTCGGGCCAGGTCTGCGCAGGGACAGACCGATGACGTCGCTGGGCAAAGGTGTCAGCAGAGGGCAGGGGAGGAGCTAGGAGGGGTCAAGGGCCCAGGGGAGGAGAGGAGAGGCAGGGCCTTAACCCCTCCAGGTTGCGGGAAGGCAGGCCTCTCTCTGGGGCCAGGGACGCCAGGCTGCTGTCCCTGCTCCTCCTTGGGCCGCAGAGGTCTCTGGCCTCTCTTCCTGCCACAGTCTGGTATCTGCTTGTCTTGCTTGAGCCCCACAGTGTCTACCAGAAGCCCAGTTCTCTTCCTGTCCTGCCAGCCTCAGGGCAGGGCCCCGCCCCTCTCAGCCGGAAGTGTGAACTCAGTCCTTTGAGCCTAAGGTCTGGAAGTGGGGAGTCTCTCCCCTCAGCCTGAGTTGGGGTCTCCCCCCCGTGGCCCGAGGTCAGGGACTCTCCTCCCAGGGGAGCTCAGGCTCCACCCTCCCCGTGAGGTCTGGTCAGCCTCCCTAGGCCGGGCTCTGTCCTGGACTTGGGCTCCCCTGCCTGTCTGTGCTTGAGGGTCTGCCCCGTGGTCGTCCCTCCCGTGTCCGCTAGGTGGCAGGCGGCACATGGCCAGTCCACCTGGGCTTGGCCCACGGGGATCTTTGCTGTCTCCAGACTGAGAGCGCAGAAAGTGAGGGCTGAGGCGAGGACCCGCGCTTCTTGGAGGGGAGTCACTGAAGTAACCAAAATAGAAAACTTTATTGGTTTGGAGTGTGTGGTGAGGCACACGCTGTGGCGGGGTGTGGCGGCGAAGGTCGTCGGCGCAGTCTGCCCTGCCAAGGCGCTGGTGTCCACCTTGCAGTACAAAGGTCAGTGCAGGCCTGGTGGACACGCCCGTGGCGGAGGGTGGCTCTGTTCCCGGCCCTACACTGGCTCCACCCTGCCACTCTCCTGGGAGGCTGCCCTTGTCTGAACAGTGGGCGTCCCCAAGCTCCTTTCAAAACTGTCACCAGCTCTCAGTAAAGGACCTCAGACTGTGTCGGGTGAACTGTGTCCCCAGATTCCACCCCAGCACCTTGGGCTGTAACTCCACATGGAGGGAGGAGCAATTAGCTCTTGGTTAAGATGGGGTCAGTGGAGTGGGCCTGAGTCCAACATGACTGGGGTCCTTCGAAGAGGAGATTAGGACACAGACACAGGACACAGAGAGGGACAACCATGGGAGAACACAGGAAAAGGTGGCCCCTACAAGCCAAGGACAGAGGCCTCAGGACCAAGTAGCCCTGGGCTGGCTGTAGCTCAGCGGTAGAGCACTTGCCTGGCATGCCTGAGGCCCTGGATTCTACCTTCAGCATCAGGAAGGAAGGAAGAGAAAGAGAGAAAAAAGGAAGGAGAAAGAAAGAAAAAGAGAAAAGAAAAGAGAAGGGAAGGGAGGGGAAGGAAGGAAAGAAATGAGTCCTACCAGCACCTTAGTCTCTGACTTGCAGCCACCAGATGTGAGAAAAGCAATTTCTAGCCTTTAAGTCCCGGACTCTGGGGCATCGTGTTAGAGCAGCCCTAGAAACAAGACGGGGAGGACACCGGGGTCTCCTCACCTGGACAGGGACCCCTGCGGGGCACTCCAGTCTGCAGGCCTGACGTGGTAGTGCTCTTGTGAAAAGCACAGGTCCGGGTGGGCCAGGGCTGGGTTCCAGGCCCGGCTCTGCCACCTCGAGGCTGTGTGGCTTTCGCCGGGGCCATGTCACCACCTCTCCCGGCCTTGGCCTCCCCGGGGAAAGAAGGACCATGCCTGTCACACTGTCACTGGATGGAGGGCCCAGCAAACCGAAGCAGGTGAGTGGCTCAGCTCAGGGCGGGACTGGTGCTGCGGCTGCTCCTCTGAGAATGAGCCGGGTGCTGGGGCATGGTGACTGGGGACTGAGAAGGACGCGGACCGAGGGGCGGTGACCTGGATCAGAGGCTCCGGCCTTCAGGAGGCTGGGCTGGTCAGAGCGGTCTGCACTCCACCGACCCGCGCAGGGCCATCATGCTGGCCAAGGGCGGGACGGTCAGGACGGGCCGAGGGTCAAGGCCTAGCTGCCCTGGTGCTGGGTCCGCCCGGCCAGCTTCCGCAGCTCGTCCCAAAAGAGCATGCTGAGGATGGTGTGGGGACCCAGGCGCAGGTAGGCGGGGCCCAGACCCTTGTAGAGCGCCCAGGGGCCCTCCTGTTGGCAGGTCTTCACCAGGCAGTCAGCGAGGCCCCCGTACAGCTGGCCCTGGGACAGACGTGGCATGGGCATCACTTCGAGGGGCATGAGGCCCCCGCTGGTGTGATCAGGTATGTATGTCTGTGTATTCGGTGTGTGCTGCTGTGTCAGAAAAGGCACATGTCCTCAGCTGGGCAGATTCTGAACAGGAGGGCCCTTCAGGCAGGCACAGCTCTCTGTTGGAGGCCTGGCTTGGCCGGTGGACATGGGCACCTTTGTCCTGGGCACATCTGTGAGGCTGGCAGTGCCCCAGGAGGCCATGTTTCTATCTTTGCTCCCCTACTAACCACTGGTGACCTCAGTCAGGCAAGTCATTGGATCTCTTTGAGCCTCAGTTTCTTCATCAGGAAAAAGAACAAACTTCAGATGCCAAAGTGTTTAGCACATACCTGGGACACAGGCATTCATCACACAAGCCCAGTCAATGTGTCTGCCTGTTGGTGTGTGTGTGCTGGCTGTGTGTGTGTGTGTGTGTGTGTGTGTGTGTGTGTGTGTGTGTGCTGGGGCCCTCCCAGCTCCCCAATCTCCCCAACCTTGTCCCCTACTCACCCTGCCAGCTCCATCCACAGGCTGATTGTACAGCCGTGTGCTGACCACATCAAAGGGGGTCATGACAATGGCCACAGCTACACTGCTGATCATGCCCCCTGCCAGGGCCACCAGCCAGCTGTCTTCCGGGAGCCACTGTGAGGATGGCATAAGCTGCTGACCCTGCAGCTGCCCTCTTCCCACCCTTGGGGTGACCTCCTCAACCCCCACCACAGGGGGCCTGGAAGGGCTGGGGTCAGGGAAAAGACTAGGCTCCTCCAGCTATTCTCTACCCCACCCACAACCCTGATTCCTTCACAGCTTTAGGGTTCACGGCTGACCTGCAGCTCCCGCTGGGCCCAAGGGCCAGGTCACCACTCTGATGACGGAGCCAGGGCTCCAGTTTTCTTTCCCTTTTTTTTTTTTTTTTTGGTGCTGGGGATCTAACTCAGGGCCTTGCACTTGTTAGGCAAGCGCTTTACCACTTGAACTAAATCCCTGGCTCCCTCCAGCTTTCTAAGGGGCCCCGTGTGTCACCCGTGGACCTCCTGTGTGGACAGAGGCAGGGGGCCCCTGGCCCCTCACCTGTCGCTCCTGTACCCAGGCCTTGGCAGAGGCGAAGGTGGCTAGCTGGGCGGCCGAGCCCACCATGACTCGGGGCACCGCCCCTCCCACGCCCCGCCACAGCCCCAGCAAGCCCTGCTGCCGCCAGATGGTCTCCAAGGCGCCCAGGACGCTCTGTGGGGAGAGAGCTTGGGTCACCAGGTGCCTCTGCTAGCCCAGGAGCACCCAGGGGCTCAGCCCAGGTGCTCTGGGCAGGGGCCAGCTCACCTGGTGCGGGTGCTGGTGCCCCACGGCCATGGCAGCCACCGTCTGGGCCTGCAGCTGCGTCTTGACCTGGGAGAGCAGAAGGGATGGAGGGCTGGGTGGAGCTGGGGGATGAGCTGAGTGTGTGGAAGGCAAGGTGCCCCTGAGCCCTGGAGGTCCCTGGCCCCACAGCTGAGGCCTGAGGGTATAGGGTGTAGGGCCTGGGTCTGCCTCTTGGTGGGACTTGGGGGACGTCCCTTAACTGTCTCCGGTCAGTTCTGTCACCCTTGAGGACTGAGTAAGATGACAGCACGGGGCCCAGACTGGGACGCTGGAGCCCTTGCTTGGCAGCAGTTTTGATCCTGACTCACCCCAGGCCACACAGGAGGCAACGTGACCAGGCCAGGCTTTTCACTGCATTCCCGCTACCACCCTCCGCCCTTTCCCGGCTCAGGACCAGTGAGGCAGGCACCCAAAGCAGTGAGGGCCAGGGCAGGACCCTGGAGCCCCGGGCCAAGGGGCAGATTCCCATCTGGCTCAGATGTTCCCAAGAGCTGCTCCACCCACCCAAGGCCCGAATTCCTGGTGGCTGCACAGCCTCCGAAGGGCTCGGCCACAGGGTAGTGGAGGATGGAGATGATGTACTCACCAGGTAAGCAGGGCTCCCCACGAACGCTCCCAGTGCCCCAGCCAGGGCGCCTGCCATTACGGTGCCTCCTGGCTGCTGGCTGAGACCAGCCTGGCATGCCAGGCTGTAGCAGTAGAAGCGGACGCCATTCATAAGGCCCTGATAGAGGAGGCCGGCAGCCAGCCCTTTCTGCAGGCCCCACAGGCCGTCTGCACGGGCCACAGCAGCCACGGAAGCCACCAAGCCGCGGTAGAGACGAGGGTAGGTACCCTGGGCCTGCAGCTCTCCCTGCAGCTGCAGCCGCGTCTTCACCACCTCCAGGGGGTTGGTGAATACACAGGCCAGGCAGCAGGCTGAGGCTCCCAGCACCAGGTCCACAGCTGGGGGAACCGGCTCCACAGCCTCCGCGCCGGGGGCCGGCTGTGCCTGGATCAGGGGCGTGGCACGGGCCATAAGGTGGCGGTGTTTAGGCTGTGTGCACTCCTGCTGGGCCACAGGGCTAGAGAACAAGGGAACCTGGGGCCATGTGTAGGAGACAGAGGTCCTAGTAGCTGCTTCAGGGCCCCTGCTCTATCTTGGAAATCCACCTGCTCTGCTCAGCAGGTCCAGTCAGTGAGCCCAGACCCGCCCCCCTCCGGTTCTGACCAATCCCAGCTGCCTCCAGCTGGGCCGGCCTGGACCCTGGGATCTGGGGGAAAGGTCACTTGGGACTGGAAAGAGTGTGGAGGCAGGGAAAGGGTGGCAGCCAGCACAGGCGCCTCCTCCTCCTGCCTCCACCTCTTCCCGACCTTCCTATAGCCCTGTCCTGCTCCAGCTGGGAGCCCTAGACACGGACAAGTGTCCTGGGAGGCCCCTGGCATGGGGTGCTTGGGCAGTTCTGCAGCTGTCCCATCTCTGCTCCTCCAGAAGGTGACTTCCACCTTCTGGGCCTCAGTCTTACAGCCTTTCTCCTACAGTCAATGGTCTCATTTTCAGCAAAAGTAGAGAAGAGCCCTGCAGAATTGAACTTTTTTTTTTTTTGGACCACGCCCTGTTTTGAATTCCAGGTGTTATGTGTCACTCTGGGCAATAGCTGCCTCTCTGAGGCTCAGCCTCACTCACTCATATAATGAGGACACACGATCCCACCAACTGCGGGGGATTCTTTGCAGGACCCCAGTGGATGCCTGAAGCTGCAGATAATACCGAACTCTGTGTTCTTATCACAGGTGTTAGCAACCCTACATAGGATTGTTTTCCTTTCCTTATTACAGAATTTTCACTTTTCTTTCAGTACTGGGGCTCGAACCCCTTGCACATGCTAGGCAAGTGCTTTATCACTGAGCTACAGCCCAGCTGTCACCAGTTCATCTCATTCATTCATGTATTTTTATAGTACTGGGGACTGAACTCAGGGCCTTTGTGCTGAGCTACATCCCCAGCCCTTTTCATTATTTTTTTAAATTTGGAGACAGGGCCTAAATTGTCCAGGTGGACTCCACCTTGTGATCTTCCTTAGTCTCCCTCAGAGCTGGCCGCACAGGGACGGACTATGGTGCTTGGCTTCACCTTTTCACCGTTCATCTAAAGGAAACACGCAGGGCAGGCGGTGTGGTCCAGGGGTAGAGCACTCGCCTAGTGTGTGAGAGCCCGGTTCCATTTCTATCCCTGGCATGAGAGACAGAGACAGAGAGCTAGGTGGGGGGAGATGGGAGAGGTGGAGGGAGAAAGAAAAAGAGAGCACTAGTCTTACATTTGGGGCCATTAGTAAGTGAAATAAGTGTTATTTGGACACAAGCACCACGATACCACCACGCCAGCCTGACAAAAGGGCAGGTAGTATACAGCATGGGGACACTGGACAGAGGAATAACTCACGTCTGGGACAGAAAATTCCATTACACTATGCAGAATGGTGCACAAGTGAAAATTTAAGAATCGTTTCTTTCTGGAATTTTGCATTTTTTTTTTTTGGACTTCTTTTTGGACCCAGTGGACCTCTGGTGACTGAGCTGTGGAAGGGACACTGCTCATGAGGAGGGCTACTATCAGGACACCTTCTTCAGAAGGGCCTCTGGAGGCTGGTCTGTGATGGGCGTGCCTACACAGCGCCTCGCCCAATAAAAGGGGGCTGCATGTGCCCTGCCTCTGGTTCCTGTCACCTCATTGTTGCTCTCCCCAAAACATCAGGGCTCTGGGTGGGATGGTGATGGAAAAATAAGGGCCACTGTGTGAGGAGTAACCTAGCCACTTGGCCACAAGGACTTGGCCACCAATGCCACCCCCACCCTCATAGCAGCTGCAGGATACGGGGGCAGGGAAGGGTCAGGCTAGGAGCCTCCTAGGGCCTGTGGGCCTCGCAGCCGAGGTTGACCTGGTTCCATGTGTCCAGGTATCGGGTGGGACGGACAATGGAGACACGTCTACAACCCACCCTGCTCGAAGAGAGCCAGTGACAAGTCTTGGCAATGTAACATGTCTATTTTATTTTAAAAAACAAAACCCAGATCACTGACCCCTTCCCCTGAGGACTCTGCCAAAGCACTCAGGGAGGGCCTGGCTCCAGCCGGCAGGAGATGTCAAGGCGGACACCGGGCTGGTGGGCTCTGCTCCTCTGCCAACTCCTCCCCCTCCCCTTTACTTCGGGCAGGAGGAGCCGGCTGATCCCTGGCTCCCAGAGCTGCTGGCTCTGCGGGGCTGGGAGAAGGCAGGGCAGGCCATGGGCATGCAAGGCTCCTGGCAGGCAGCTGTGCACAGGGTGGATCAGCAGGGAGGAGGCATGCACAGACACTAGTCCTCCAGCTTCTGCACAGCCAGGAGAGTGTTCCAAAAAGAACAAGGGTGGCCGGGCACTCAGGACCCCCAGCAGACCCTGAGCCTCTGCCCAGGCCCCTGACCCAGGAGGGGAAGAAGGGCTGCCGTCCTCCTGGTCCTTTCGCCTCCTCCTTAGATGGATTACTCTCATCGCCATCTTGAACAGATGGTGGTGGCCCAGGGAGGAAGTGTATGTCAACAGAGCCCACAGGGCTCGGACCATCTGCCCTGGTCACCTCTAGCCACTACCCGCCACGCAGGATGCTACTCTGGAACCCTGGGAGTGGGGAGGTCCCGTCCCAAGCCACACTCATGGCTCTGCCACCCGGGGCAGAAGTGGGCTGTAGGATGCATGTGGGCACCTGGCTCCTGGGCAGCATGGTGACACAGGACAGTGTGCGTTCTGGTCAGCCTGTCTTCCCTTCCTGTCTGCCTGGAATGCCACCCAACTCCACCTCAGCACCAGGGGTCCCGGGAGGCTCTGCCACGGCAGAGGCTGTCACTCCGCTGCCAGGCGCTGTGGATGAGGCTCAGGGCATCTTCGAACTTCTGCCTGCTGGAGGCTTCGTGGATTGCCTTATGGGGGAGGTCCACCTGTGTTGGGGTGGGTGGCAGCACGGGAGGGCTGTGGGCTCCCTACTCCTCAGCCCTCCAGTCTTCCAGGGCGCCCCCAGGGGCAACATGCACGCTCCTAGCCCTGCTCCTTCCTGGGCTTCCCCCAGGGTGCTGTGTACCAGCAGCTCCGAACCCCTTTCTCCAGGGCCAGCAAGCTTCTCCCACTTTGGGTTCAGCTCTGCGGCAGGAGGGGTCCCACAGTTTAGCTCCAGGCCCACGTAAGCGCCACCCTCCTGCTCTTCAATTGGAGCTGAGGTCAGGAATTGCATCTCCGACCTCTATTTTCAGTTTTTTCTAGACTCACCGGTGAGGGCTTTACCCCTATGGCCCTAAGTTTCTACGTCTGTCCCGGAGCTGCTGGCACACTGCTGTCCCTAGGACCCTAGAGGCTGGGCCACATCCCAGGGACAGCTGGGGCTCTCGGGCAGCTAGGTACCTGGTAGATGGCTTTCCACCCGGAGTTCAGTGCAGATAGGAACCGGTCCAGTTCGGTAGAGCAGCTCAGGTAGATGACCCAGGGAGCGGGGAGCTGTGGACCGTCCTGGGAGAACTCCTAGGGAGACCGGCCTCAGGTGAGCAGATGGCTTCCCTCGGCAAGGCCTGCGCCACCCCTGAGCCCACCCCAACCGCACCAGGACGCAGTACTCCTTGCCCGGCTCCATGGAGACAGCGCTGATGTCAGCCAGCTTGGCAGAGCCCAGTGAGCGGAAGAAGCTGGTCTGGCAGTCCTCGTGGCACGTGAAGAGGCGGTCCCCGGTGATCACCAGGCAGCAGGGGATGCAGGGGCTGGGAGTGACCCCCTGGGGGATGACCTGAGGCATGGGCAGGGGCACAGAACCCAGTCAAGGGGCCCAGCGGGCTTTGTCCCTCAGGAGTGTGGGCAGGGAAAGGTGAAGGTGGGCGTGGTCCCGAGCTCCAGGGTCCCCATGCTAGGTCCTCTTAGGCTGCTTGGTGACTGGTGTGGGCTCGGGATAGCCCCGGGAGTTCTGGGTGGGGTCTGGCAGGTGAGTGGTGGGCCAGGAGGTGCTTACCCCCTTGGACACGGCCTGGCAGAGGTGCTGCATCCAGTCGGCCATCTCGGCCTCGCTCTCGGCGCTCAGCTCCAGGCAGGGCCGGTCGGCGAGAATGACCTGGAAGGCGTGGGGCCGATCCGTGGTGTTGGATCTCCGGCAGCCACCGCACTGCTCCCCCCTGGGCCAGAGGAGGAGGGGTGAAACGGGAGCGAGGAGGCAGGGCTGGCGGCATGTGGGCACGGAGGGTACCGGAGTTGTCCAGCCCCGCAAGGCCCCGCCCTTTCTGTGTAAGTCATTTATCCCCGGAGTTGCAGGATCCCTCTGGGTACCCGAACGTGGCCAGGTGAGGGGTGAGATCAGTTCAGCTCTACTGCTCAGAACTGGCACCCACTCCTCCATGCTCCCCACCGGGGAAGCGGCCAGAAGGGGCTGCCTCCCCTGCCGGACAGGACCCTCTGCAGGCATGCGCTCCGCAGTACCACCCTCCTCTCTCTGCCCTCCTGGGCTCCTCACAGGCTCAGTTCAGCAAACCTGGGGCACCAGTCACCGCTGCCCGGTGGGGAGGGCAGGGCCGAGGGACAGAGACTGGACTGACAGGGAACACAGGAGCTCTGGGCCCGGGCTTGGCCCAACAACCTGCCCAGCACCCCATCTCCCGGACACTCACCCCATGTTCACTGAGAGCAGGGGGATGACATCAGTGCGGTCGGGATACTGGTAGAGGATTCCATTGCTGCAGGGCACAACATGGTAGCGTGAGGCTTGGCCAAGGAACGGGGCCAGGCAGAGTCCAGATTCCAGAGATCCCCCAAACTGTGGCCATGAGCCCCACGGGCAGAGGAAGCTGGGGCCCTGTTTTCTATGAAGGGAGGTTGAAGCGGGAATCCCAGGGGACAGCAGGGAGGCTGGCTTCACGGAAAAGGTCTCCAGGCCTGGCCGTGCCCACCCCGCAGCTCATGGAGGAGGGAGGCGCCATCCTGTAGCCTCTGCTCTGGGCCAGCCAAGCCTGTGGCACGGAGCTGCTGGGCGCCCACCTGAGTACCACGAAGCAGGTCTTCCAGTGCTCCTTGCCCAGGTAGGAGGTGCCCGCCTTGTAGTGCAGCACGCCCTCTTTGGTGATAGTACCCTCTGGGGGCGAGCAGTGGCAGGGCCCAGGGCCCAGGGACTCGTCCATGGGGTCCTCCCAGTGCACGAGCCCATAAAAGTGCACAGTCACAGTGGATGCCTGCAGGTGGGCACAGCGGACAAAGTGGTGAGGCCTGGGCCAGGCAGGTGGCCAGGCTAGCGACAGCAGCCAGTGCTCAGGGACACACCTTGTGGGCAGGAGGACTGCCCTCCAGTGGGGGAGGGGTGACTGAAGGGATCGTCTGTATCCCTTAAGCCTAAATGGCACCACAGGCCACATTCCGGTTTCTCCCCAGCTGCTGACCTCACACTTGGATTCCTGGGCCACAAATTTGGCCAGCGCCAGCTTCTCCATGGTAGCGTCAGTCAGGATGCTGGGGTAGGGTGGTTCCCGGCAGCCTTTGACCATGGCTGACTTCAGAGAGGCCAAGAAGAACCTGTGCAGGGAGTGGGGTTTGCCGTCAGAGGCTGGGGGACAGGCTTTGTCCTGAGAGCTGCCTAGAGGCCACAGGAATGCGGCAGAGGGGCCCGGCTGGAAGCAGTCATGTGGTGGGAGCCCGTGGCTATCAAATGGTGACCAGAAGAGGCCTCATTATTCCTTAGTGGCCAAGAGGACCTGGATCCTGAAGTGAAGGAAGATGGGACACGGTGCTGGTTGGCAGGCCTTGGGCAGCAGACCTTGACGATGATGTGCCTGGCTCCATCACATGTAGGGTTTGTGTGTAAGTGTTCAAGGGCGCCCTCACCCAGCAGTAGGCTCTCTGCCTTCCTTCTGGTTGGATAACTCACACCAGCCCCCTCCCCTTCCGAAGATCACAAGGGTCAGTCTGTCGGTGACAGTCCAGAGGGAACATTATCTGCTCCCCATTCGGTGTCTCCCACGTCCCACCCTCCACCCCCAGCCACAGCACACAGGGGCAGATGCCAGCTCTCCACCCCTGCCAAGGGGTGGGGCTGACACTCACTCAGCCAGAGCCACGTCTGCGGTGTCCAGCAGAAACTGCTTCCTGCGGTTGGTACACACCAGCCTCACCGTCTGCTGGTCGAGGCCGACCTGCCGGAAGACACCATGAGGGGCTTCGCCACTGCCGGACAGAAGGGGCGGGACCCGCGGGGAAGAAGCAAGCATGCCCTGGGGTCACTTGGCCCCTGAAGCCTGGGGTGAGACGTTAGGAAGGGCGGACAGCCACCTGGCCCAGGGAGAGGTGTCCTCATGCTTAGCCCCTGTCCCCAGCACACATCCAGAAGCCTCTCTCAGAGTTCAGTTGTGCCCAACCCCGGGACACGCCCTGCTCTGCGGCTCTGAGGGTGGGTGGCCCGGGAAGCCCTGTAACCAACTGAGGAGCCTGCACTCACCGACACATAGTCAAGTTCATTGTAAGAAACGGCCTCTTCCACCAGGTATGGCTTCTCTGTGGCCCCTGAGAGAGGAGACCCCAATGCCTTTTACCCCTCGGCCTCTCTCCCTCCCCTGACCCCGTTCCTGAGAACCGGCCCCCTCACAGAGAGGACTCTCCTTGCCTGCCATCGGAAGTGACAGAGTAGGGAAATGACACGGGGGCACTCACGGGGGCGGAACCCCAGGCTTAGCTAGCAACACCTTTCTGGGGGTCCGTTTTCATTGCTACCTGCCACCCAGAGGAGAGGGGACTAAGGAAAGGGGGTCTGAACCCCAGCCCGCTCTCGGTGGGTGTGGCAGGCACCTTTCCGGAGCAGGTAGACGTAGCAGTCCGTGAGCAGCACGTACAGCAGCTGCAGGTTGCCCTCCATGTGCCCGGTGCTCATCCGGATCATCTGCGGGGCAAGCACACGGCGCTCAGGCCCAGCTCCCACTGCACCCCCGGACCCTTGCTGGATTTCCGCTGGTTCCCGAGTTCCCGGGACTTACTTTGAACAGCTGCTCCTCATTTTCCCGGAACACGTGAATCATCAGCAGGAGTAGGTGATTGTTGTCTACCCTGTGAGAGGGACAGTGGGAGGACAGAGGTCACATAATGCAGTGGAGAGCACGCCTCCTCCTACCCCCTGCCCCAGGCTGTCTTCAGGGAGCTGTGCTTAGTTTCCTGGAGGTCAGAGGCCCCTTGTCCCCTGCTCCAGGGGTGGCAGCCTCCCATGCCAGCATGGACGTCTGCTCACCGGAACTCCGAGGAATGGGTCATTTCGGAGGGGCTCCCCTGGCCCTCGTCCACCCCGGAGTCCTCGGCGCTGCTCAGGCACGGGCTGGCCTGGTCCCGCTTGAGTGGGCAGGGAGGCTCCTGGGTCTGTGGCTCAGGCTCAGGCTTGGACCCAGGCCCCTCGGTGACCAGGGGCAGCTGGGTCTCCGTCTCCTGAACAGACCCTGGCACATCCTCTAGGGGCCCAGGTGTCTGTCCCTCTCCTCCTCTTCCCTCTTCTTCTTGGCCAGCAGCCGCAGGGCCACCAGGAACATGTAGCGGTTGGCCAGGCCCTGCAGGGTCATGGTTGCCGCTACTTGATGTAACAGTGCTTGGACTCTCGATGGTAAAGCGGTAGAAGTCCATGGGGGCTGGAAGCCCCTCACTAAAGTCGCAAAATGGTGGTTTCTCCGGGGCCTCCCCGGGAAAGCCGGTCCGAAAGGACTGGTCTGGGGCCTCGACATGAGAGCCCCAGGTGCTGGGGTCAAGCTGCCCATGGAGCTGGTCAATGACCTTTCTCAGGGGCTGTCCCAGGCGCTCCATGGAGGTGTCCTTCATCTCAGGGATCAGCAGGCCCACCTGGCCGAGCTCGGAGTGCTCGCTGCTCTCGGTGGTGCTGCTGGGCCCCTCACCCTCCTCCGGTGGGGAGGCCAAAGTGTTGTCTGGTGAGTCCTGCCCAAGGCCCGGGCTGCCGACCAGGCTGTCACCATCTCCCTGCCTGCTACCCTTCTGCTGGCTGGAGACTGTGTGAAGAGGACTTGCTTCCTCATCCGGTCTGATCTTCTTCCTCTTGCCAGTCTTCTTCTTCTTGGTGACCCTGTGGGAGCAGTGACAGGGAGACGGTGAGCACCCAGGGGCCAATTCCAAGAGGAACCAGGCTGGGTGGGGTGCAACCCTGGGCATGGGCTCTCTGAGGGCACAGCCAGAAATTGTGTGGCCCTGGGCAGTGTGAGGGACGGGCCAGACCCTGAGGGGTCCCTGGTGCCAGCAGAGGCAGGGTAAGAGGGACAAGGGTGCGGGACAGCACAAGGGACGCACAGATGACAGTAGCCAGGGGAACCATCGAGTGCGTCCTGTGATTTTCAGTGGATAAAATGGAGTGAGCTGTGCCTACCTAGGAGACAAAACCATCCTGGCCAACTCTGTCTTGAAATTTTAAAAAATGTTTAAAAAGGGCTGGGGATGTAGCTCAGTGCAAAGGCCCTGGATTCAACACCCCCCACCAAAACAAAACACGAAACCAAAACTGTCTGGGGAAGGCTTACTTCTTAGTCTCTGAAGATGCCCCACCGCCCTTGAGGCCACCCCTGGACTAAACAGGGAGGTCAGCAGTGGACATACGGACATCAGAACACTGGCGAGCTTCTCCCTGGCCCCCTGCCCGCTGACCTGATGACCTCAAGCTCCGTGCAGGTGTCCAGGGGCTCCGGGACCTGAGACTCGTCCTTCTCCTGGGAGGTGGTGTGCACAGGGGTGGTGTCGGAGGAGGATACCATCTCAGCCTGCTCCTCATTGAAGGGGTTGTGGCGCTGGGTGGGGCTCCTGGTAGACGCTTTACTGCTGGTCAGGTCTGAGGCGGTAGAGCGGGGTCCGCTGATGGTATCTGTGAGGTCTCCATCTGCTGGGCAAGGAGATGGGAGACAGCCTGTCAGGCCCAGCTGGGGCCCCGCAGTGTCCTTATCTTGGGGGACCGTGAGTCCCCCCAGGGAAGCCTGACCAGGCCAGCCCTATTTCAAAAGCAGAAACCCTGACCTGACAGGTCAGGGATTTGTGCTTTAGGAGAAAACTGTAGGGGGGTGGGGGGACTCCACCTCCGTCACTGCTGGGAGTCCTCCCGAGCCCACAGTTTGGCAAGGTTCCTAGTAAAGGCCCCGTGGGCAAACAGCCTCGAGGCTCAGGCCCCTGGCAGAGATAACTCCACTCTGGCTGGGAGCTGTGAGGAGGAGACAGGCATACAGCTTCTAGGTTCATGGTGAACCTTCGAGCCCTCCTGTCAGAGGAGGGGGGGTCCCCAGAAGCTCCTTCAGCACTGCTCCCCACGAGCAGGGCTGAGCAATACCCAAGTCCTCTGAAGGGTCTCTTGCAGACGAAATGAAACACAAAGGAAACCAGAAAATAGAGGAAGAGACCAGAGAAGATGAAGGTGCAGAGGCTGAGAGGGTAGGATGGGTGCCAGAGGGAGAGGGCCTGCAGGAAGGACAGACAGAAGGAGCCACAGACAAAACAGAGAGTAAAATAACAGAACAGGGGTGACAAGAATGAGATATGGAGGGGCAGTGTAGAAGTGGCTGCCCCAGAGACACATGGTGCCCCTCAGAGGATGTGGCTCTTCCCCAACATCCACTCCTGGGAGTCAGGACCAGATGCCCCTTGCGGGTGGGGCTGAGAACTCCATTTCATGCAAACCTGGCTGTCACACTGTCGCTCATGGCCCGGCCTTGGGAGATGTGGGGAACGATGCTGCCTCTCCACAGGAAAGCTGGTCTAAGCAGCCTCCACCACATCCCTCCATTCATCCCAAATCCCTGGAACTGACAGGGCACTAGTGTGACAAGCACATGGGCCATTTACCAGCGGCACACAGGAGCTGTCCAAGCAGAGAAGTGAGGCCCCACAACTCCACCAGCCTGCGTAAGAGCTAATGGCACACAGGCTGCTCACGTCCCGTCTGCCAGCGTGTATACGTCTTGCTGGCCATTATCTCCCAGAAGAGGTGAAATGTGCTTTTTGCAGCACCCCGGGAGGGTCCACCCCACTGGCAACCTCTGAGTGCATCTGGAAAACCACTGGGCAGCTGCCTGCTGACGCAGCACATCATCTAGTGTTTAAAAGCACACTGCCTTTCCATTTAAGCACAAGGAAAGCCTAATTGTCAGCTCTGCCAGGAAAACACCAGTAACCCGTGAGACTTCCGACTTCCTTGTCCTTGGAGGCAGAAAACCATGCCCTGTGACTCCAGAGTCCCTCCAAGCCTGAGCTCTTCCCTGCCTCTGCTCCTCCTCAGCCCCTGCAGCCGCTCAGGGAGGGGTCCTGAGGCGAGAGGGCAGAACTTGGGTACGGTGGGCATCAAGGCCAAGATGCCCACCAGCTCTGGACCGAAGCCAAAGACCACAGAGCGCCCACCCTCCTCCCCATTCCAGGGCCCCAAATTTGGAGATGCCCCCAAGTCCTGCTTTCCTCCACGGCCTCCCCAAGTGAGCTGCCAAAGGCATGCCAGGAATCTTCAGGACCCAAGGAACTCAGGAAAGCAGGTCAGGGCTGAGAGAAATCCCACCCTGCCCTGGGGCCTGCCCTGGCCTGAGCAAGCATTGCAATTGGACTGTTAGTTCTCAGGCCACAGGGGGCTCTGAAGGACTGCAAAGGAAGGTCAGGCCCCATTTGTCAAGTGACTGCAAAAGGCACATTAGGAAGGGGTTAGTCGTTAGAATCAGAGGGAAGACCCAATGTCTGGCACATGTGCTGCAGGAGAGGCTGAGAGGGCCACAAGGTTACGATGGAATTCTGGGTTCCAGGCTGATTGCAACAAAACGGTGAGGCTGCACTGCTAGTCTCTTGGCCAAGTGACATAATTTATGTTTCCTGGGGCTGGGTCTTACTTCCCGAAAACTTAAGCTGCTTCAGACTCACATTACTTGGGAAAGATCACCTGTCACTCTCTACTCAGAGGTCACGTCTCTAATACTCCGGGTGGGGCCGCCCCTCCAGGCTGAGTGGCCCCCTGAGCAGGAGGCTCTTTAAGGACAGCCATCTGGGGGCTTCACGTTTAAAGAAGCAGCATTTGCCTTGTCAGAAATAGGTCTGCTCTGAATAATCACAGCAACCTGGGGAATCATTTGATCAAGTTATACAAGCCCAGTGGTGGCTTATAGCAGAAAAATGCTAAAACCCTGCACTGCCCAGGGGACAGGGAAGAAGGGTGACGGATTTTTAAAAATTTATTTATTTCATTTTTTGGGTGCTGGGGCTCAAACTCAGGGCCTCGAGCTTGCTAGGCAAGTGTTCTACCACTGAGCTAAATCCCCAGCCCCAGATTTTATTTTAATCTGCTTTACAACCTCTTAGAGAATCTCCATGTGTGAAGTTTCAGCTATGCCTCATCCCACTCTCTTTTAAAATATACACTTGAGGGCTGAGCAAGTGGGATTATGCCCGTTTCCTCGGCTCTTCAGGATGCTGAGGCAGAAGACTGTGAGTTCAAGCTCAGCCTGGGCAACACGGCAAGACGCTTGCTCAAAAAATAAAACCAAAATGAAACAAAAAATGGAGAAGGGACCATCAGGAATAGACTGCTGCAGTGAGAGAATTGAGCCCTCTTGTCTCTCTTCTGGGTGCGCATCTGGAGCTTGCAATTAATGTGTTTAAAGGCGCTCTTTCTAGAGCAAGTCTCAACTCACTGGATCGGGCCACTGATGCCCCACAAGCCAGCAGGTGCCCACGCACCATGAGAGGGTCAATGGTGTGAGAATCGGGGAGGGTGACCTGGGATCCCCAAATGCAGTCACTTAGCGAAAGCCCGGGCCCTGGCACTGGGAGAAGGGAGGGACCTAGTGAGCTAGGGCTAGAGGCCAAGATCTCCTGCTGCAGAATTCCATCTGTTAGAGTACCAGACTGGCTTATTATGATCATGGACATTATTATAAATAATAAGGAGCTGATTTTGAAACATGCAGCAAGCTTGGCATGGAAACGTTGCAAAACAGGAAAAGAGGGTCCCAGAGGACTCTGTCCCACCTTCCCAGTCTGTGCTGGGTACAGACGGCACTGCTGGAAACACATCTCCAAAATCATAATCTATAAAAATGAGGGACAAAACTGAAGATTAGAGACACAGGCAGTGAAAGGAGGAGGGCAGGGGCAATGGGTGGGAGATGTGGGGAGAAAATGAGAGGGAAAATGTGAACTTCCTGCATTTCTTCTAAGGATCTCGGGGAACTTACTGGAGCCTGGTTGCTCAGATTGGGGGCTGGTCCTGGGGCCTCTGACCATGGGAAGCTCTGGGCACCATTCGGTTCCAAACCCAGAACCTGGCTATGGTAGAGAAAAGCCTGGGCTCCCTCAGACCTAACCTCTTTCTCTACCCCTTGCCTCCCTTCCTCCTGAGCCCCCAGGGGAATGAGGCCCTGCCTAGCACCTCCATCTGCACAGTCTAACCTGCTGAGATGAGCGGCTCAAGGAGCCAGAGACAGACCATGGACGGTCTGGCCGCTTCTTCAAGGCCCATCTCTCTGACTTTTCTAAGGGCCATCATGAGGTTGACCGAGAAGACTGAGCTGCCGTCTTCTGCCTAGACAACAAGCAGTGAAGTTTTGCTGACAGCAAAAGGAAACGTGACCCCTCCTGGGACATATGACCCATGGCACAAACAGAAACAAAGAAAGAGGAAGGTCAAGATCTTGATGCTGAGGCAACTCCAGGGAGTCTGGGGGCTAAACTTGTGCTCGGATCCCCTTCCCTTCAATGAAGCGATTGCATCCAACAGGACAAAGTGGGGGAAATGGCCAGTTTTATAAATGAATATGAAGGCCTAAGGTTTGAGAAAAACCAGGCTGTTCTAATAAGTTGCTGGATTAAAACGTGACCTACAGATTCTCCCTCAGTCTCTGAAGCAATGGTGTGACCATCCCTACACAGCAGCAAGTATCCGAGGGACTCGGAGGAACCATGTGGACACATGACAAACCACCGAGTGTGCCCTATACTATTCACCTGCCTGGCTCTCATCTCCTCCCACCTCCTGCCTGGAGCCTAGGGTAGGATGACCTTCCTAAAGCAGGCAACACGCACCCCTGAGATGCCAGGTGAGTTCCAGGGCACACTGCTGCTAATCCCTCTCTGCTCAGAAAACTGTCCCTGGGGGCGTGGTTGGAGCTTTCAGGAAAATGTCTAAAATTTATAAAATCTTGTTTTGGCTTTTTGTGCCTGGAATCTATTTTTTTTACCCACCACAGGAGCTCTGAGGAAATCTAGATCTGCAAAGCAGCCAGCGTTGCTCAGCTGCAGTCTAACCACCAGGTCATGGATCCCCATGGCAGGGGAGCTGGGTGGAGCCAGCTCCAAAGCCTGCATCAAGGCAGAAGGGCCACCAGGGCCCGCTCACCCTCACTAGATGGGGCAATCGCACTGTCATCCCATTCCAGGTTGGTGGAGGTGACAGAGTTGAAGGAGTTGAGGGACAGGCTGTCCGAGCCATGGACCGAGCTGGGGAGGCGGTCTTCAAAGTCCAACAAGTTCTGAGGTTTGTAGTAGTCAGGCATGTAGGGAGCCAGGTCCAAGTAAGGGGCATCCTGAGGAGAGAGCGAGAGAGGGACAGTCAGAGGGGGCCTCAGGTGAGCCACAGAATGTGACCTTCCATTGGCAGGAGAATCCAGGATCTGTCACATTCTCCCCTACTCTTTTTTTCCTTTGGGAAGATCAGTGAGTTAATGTAGTAAACTCAGAGACAAGCGGCTGAAGAGAGTGTGGTGAATGCTCCCAGCTTGTACACCTGTGCGCTCTGGGCTAACGGAGATAAAAGGGCAGTCAGTGGCACGGTGCTGCCTGGCATGTGCAAGGCCCTGAGTGGTAGCCCCGTACCACACACGCATACACAGGAAATAGCTGTGAGAACCCACAAACACTCTCTGATACCGCCTTGATCTTTTGCACTGTTAAAATTGCTCGTTTCCTTCAAGTTCAAGTTCTACTACTGCCAGGTTTCCTTTTCATTATGTGGCTTAGAACAGGGACCAGGGAAGGTAGTTTACTCGGGATGGGGCAGTGTATTCACCCGGATGGGCCTGAGCCTAAGAAGCGCTCTGGAGCCCTTGTGGGCCAGCACCCTGCCTGTGCAGTAGCCTCCCCTCGTCTACGGTTTCACTTTCTGTGGTTTCAGTTAGCCACCGTCCAAAAATATTAAGTGACAACTTCCAGAAATAAATAACGCATAACTTTTAAGTAACTTTTATGAATATTATTTTTCTATTTTATTATTAGCTATGATTGTTATATCCTACTGTTCCTGTTTTCTGAATTAACTTCACAATAGGTGTGTGCAGATAGGAAAAAACATGGTGTGTAGAGGGTTTTGTACTACTGCTGTTCTAGGCATAACTGGGCCTCAGAACGTGCGTGGCCTGAATAAGGCAGAACGACCGCACAGTCCGTGGAGTGAAGGAAACTAAGGAATCCGAAGAGGGCGGCAGGAGTACAACGGGTGGGAAGCATCAGGAAACACAGGGGTAGATTCACATTGTCCCTCTTACACACTCACACCCTCAACATGAAGGCAAATCGTTCTGGGATATGTACTCCAGGCATTTTCTCCAAGTTGGAAAGAGATGGGAAGAAGTTACCTAAACCAGGAGTTCTTGCCATTAGTAGGTCGAGAGAGAGAGAAGCACTCCCCTCCACCTAATTCCACTGACCCTGAGCCCCTTCCCTCACTTCAACTAATAGGCAATGCTCAAGCTCAGCCATGCCCAGCAATCTCCCTGAAGGACTTGAAAAATGAAGCCCTGCCCCCACTGCCTCTCCTCTGTCCTTCCAGAGAAAGGGCGCCTCACCAGCTCCAGGTCAAAGCGAATGAACTCCAACCCAGACACCAAGGTCAGGAAGAGAGTCAGGTGATCGTGGCTGCAGACCAGGGCATTCCTGCAAGACACAAGAAGCAACGCGGGTGCTTCTGGGTCTGGTTACCAGCTGGGCCCAACCTTACCAGTGAGCCAAGTGTGTTGAAACTGGACATATAACAGCCCCAGCACCTGGGCGGCACCCAGCAAGACACAGGTGTCCCCAAGCCTTTCCTTCCAGGGTTCTCCATGCTGCTCTTGCCTGCCAGGAGCTCCAGAGACAGGCTTGTAGCACGAGGCTCAGCAGGCTCCCAGCAGCTGCTATAAATACGCTGCCCCTGTGGCAACCCTGGCAAAGGCTGAGGCCAAGGTCGGGTATTTGGTCAGTCTGAGGCCTGGGCGGAGAATCAAGCGGAGGAAGAGTAGGAGACAGTACACAGGAGCCCGGACGGGACCTCGGCGCTCCTAGAGGAGGCCACCGCACTGCCAACAAGCCTCCCACGGCTGTCTGGCCATCACTGCCGTGTCCTCAGCATGCTGCGGTGTCCGCCTGGGAGCCACGGGCTGAGTGAGAGGGACTGCAGACACTCACCTGACGTAGTACTTCTGCAGAAGGCCCAGGTTCTCCTGGAACAGTCTCAGGTAGCTTTCCAAGGAGTTCTCGTTGAGGGCCAGGTACAGCCAGGCCCGGCCTGCAAGTAAGAGCAGGAGTAGCTCAAAGGAAGGTTTGTCAGGGTGTGGCTTTTATTTTCTGCCAAGCAAGAGAAAGAAAAGAAAGGAAAGGCGAAAGGAAAGACCAGATGAGGGAGCAGTACTCCAAAGCTTCCGGGGCCTATCCTGTGGCTCAGGGCCAGACCGATAGGGCAGACAGCACACTTCAAATGGGCTGATGCAGGAAGGCACGCTACCCTGATTCTGTGGGCTAACTCGAGCCCTAAACTGGAGAGAAACCAGACTCTTCCTTGTGTGCTTGTCTGGGGTGGGAGAGTTCTGTCCTCCATGTAACACTTCCCTTCACCCCATCACTGATGCATCCACAGACTGCCTGCCACACACAAGGAGAAGAGGCCTCGTGTAGGGTGCTGGCTCTCTAACCCCACTGCCGCTGGATATCACCAAGCAGTCAGCCTCCCAGAGGGAAGGCATGGTTGGTCCCCACCCTGCGTCGCCCTGCCACAACTCACTGCGCCCCAGGTTGGTGGCCACGTGCTGTAACACCTCAATCTGCTTGATGGCCTCTCTGCGAGTGAAATGTACCACGAGCACCCAGTAGCCAGATGAGAGGTCTTGCAGTCTGTGAGGACAGGACAACAGCAGCTGGGCCACTCCAGGTGCCCCAGGCACCCTAAGCGCCTTTACTCCACCCCCCCCAGCCATTCTGCCCTGCAGGGGTCGGCTAAGCAGCCGGCCCTCAGAACTCCCTCACCTACCCATACAGCAGTGCATGGTCCAGGTGCTCGCACAGGCGCTGCAGGACCTTGTCGTGGTTGCGGATGGCGGGAGTCTCATCCTCACATGCAGCAAAGTAGCTCTGTAGCTGAAAGAGAAAAATGAAGAGGAGAGCTACAGATGTCTGGAATGAAGGCAGCTGAGAAAACCACCAGTGAACGATGGAACTACCATGACCAACACAGAGTCCCCCTCCATCTGCCCCAGTCTGCTGCAATCCTGCCCTGGGGCTCCAGAGGGCAAAGGCCATCTCCTCCCAGCCCCATCCCTGAAAGGCCCTCAGGAGCACTTTGCACGATGACAACTTGATGCTGGGGAGGGATTCACAGCCCATGCAGAGGTGTCACAGGCTTCAGGCCAGGGCCACACGTGCACAACTCAGGGTCACCACAGACAACGCCATCTATTTAAATCACACACACAGAGGTGTCCAACATGCTGGCTCTGCGTGGGGCTGCACACAGTAAGGGCCGATGGGCCCCTCCAGTGGCCCTGTTGCCAGAGGTTGACACGGGCACTAGAAGATCTGCCTGAGGAGCCTGGCGTGGCTAGGTGGGATTCTGAGTGTGCGCCAGGCTCCCGTTGAGCCCTACGCCAAGGACACTTCTCAGTCTGGACTGCTGCTTGGACATTTGGACAGCCGATGAGATGATCCCCAGCACAGGGCAGGCCCACCAGCGAGAGCAGCTTATCCGCCTTCCTAGGGAACTCAGACGGAGCTCCTGCAGCCGCCGCGAGGGAGGGAGAGCCCCTTTCACGCAAAGCTCTGGAGGAAAACTCTTGCCAGGCCTGGTTGACTGTTGCCTTTCCAACGGCCAAAACGGGGAACGCAAGAAAAGAGCACAGATCCCTGGACACTGCTGTCAGGTTTAAGCTCTTGGGATAAACGTGTTCTCAGGTGCTTTCTACCAGCAGTGGCAGAGACGGCTGCAGCAGGCAAGCTGCGTTAATCACACTGATAAGCATGTGCTCTCGGGGAGGCCAGCCACCCGCCCCCCACTACAAAAAGAGCCCCTCTCCTCCGTGTCCCTGAGCAAACACAGCAGCCCCGCAGGCTGGGGACAAACCTCAGTCCTGTGAAGTCTGCTGGCCCCAGCGGCACAGACTGGAGCACCAGGAAGAAAGAGTCTAGAGCCACAAGGCAGGATGATCCATGATACCCGCACAAGTGCCTCTCGGCAACAGCTAACGATCCTGCGCACTGTACTGTTAGGCCCTACAGCACAGCACAGGTGTCAAGTTTCTTTCAATTTTCTTTTCAAAGCCAGATGCAGGGGCAAATGCCTGTAATCCCAGCCGCTGGAGAGGCCAAGGCTAGAAGATGACAAGTTTGAGGCCAGCCTAGGCGACACTGAAAGACACTGGGACAGAATGAAACTGAAAAGGGGCTGGGGCTGTAGCTCGAACGTAGAGCACTTGCCTAGCAGGCACACAGCCCTCAGTTCAATCCCCAGTACTGCAAAAGAAAAAAAAATTCTTTTAAAGTTTCAAAATCAGAGCTCAGAGCATCTTAGATGGCAAAGCTGAAAGGATCCCTAGAGATGTAGTGCAACTTCCTCATTTAAAAAGCAAAACAAGCCCAGAAACAGCTCAGTGGTGGGCCTTGTGCGTGACAGGCAAACCTCTACCACTGAACTACACTACTAGCTATTGGTTTTATTGTTTATATGTAGATCTTTGTATGTGGCATGAAGTAGGAATCCAGCTTTACTTGGTTCTGGATGGATAATGTTTCCTTTTATTTATTAATGGCTCGGCCTTGCTCCTGCTGATATATGCTTCAATTTGCCTCTTTCTGCACTACTTTGTGTCGTTTCATTGTCTATTCCTGTGTCAGTGCCCCATTTTTAATTCACCTTATTTAGCACTGTGACATGGCAAGAACAAGTCCACCCCCATCATCCACCCAACTATTCTTTTTCAAAACTGTTTCATTCTAACCCATCCTTTTAGAATTAAATGTCGGGGCTGGGGATTTAGCTCAAGTGGTAGAGCGCTTGCCTAGCAAGCAGAAGGCCCCAAGTTCAATCCCCAGCACTCCTCCCCCAAAATTAGAATTAAATGTCACTATAATTTCCTTTTGGATTTGTAGTAAACCATGCTGAGTCCAGAGATTATTTGGGGGGTGGAATGATATCTTGGCACTATTGAGTCTATCTACATAATGTGGATTCCCCTCCATTTTTTCAGGACTTCTTTTATACTCTTTGGTAAGGTTTTTTTTTGTTTTTTTTTTTTAACTCTTTGCTAAGTTTTACAGCCTTTTTGGGTTGGGGATTTAGTTCAGTGCTTAAAGTGCTTGCCTTGCAAGCACAAGGCCCTGAGTTCGATCCCCAGCACACACACACAAAAAGTTTTACAGCTTTTTTATCTTTTTTTTTGGTGCCTGGGATTGAACTCAGGGGCTTCACATTTGCTAGGCAAGCACTCTAACCACTGAGCTAAATTCCCAGGCCTACAGCTTTTTAAAAGATATATCTTACACATTAATTTTAAGATGGGTTGCATATGTACACACAGTGCTGTGAGTTAGGGAGCAATCTGCAACCACAAAACAATTTCTGCAAAAAGCACAATCCCAAGAGGAGAGCCGCGATGGCAGAGAGAGGGCTCAAGAGGCAGGAAGCCTGGGTCCCAAGCCTGGCTCTGTAATTACAGAGCTGTGTATCGGCAAATCATGGGACCCTCTCACTCTCATCTTTTCTCATCCATAACTCAAGTTAAAAGGACTGTTTAGATACGAGCTGACCAATGTAGTAGTCTCTACCCATATGTGACTATTTAAATTCAAGATGAAACCAAATTAACAATTCAGCTGTAGCTGCACTAGCCACATTCCTAACGCTCAGTAGCCACACTGGCTAGTGGCTAGTGGGTTAGTGCAGACCGAGAACATGTCCACCACGGCAGCAAGTTCTACTGGAAGATGCTGGTTTAGGGCATCGAGGGATTAAAAAGCACGCAAAAGGCCAGCACAGATCTGGTGAACAGCAAGTGGTCAGTAGACACTGGCAGAGATGATTAACAATGACGAACCCATCTTCTCTCGGTTGAGCCGATGCCACAGCAATTGGTTAAAAATAAGTTCAGGTGCAAAGACACAACAACACACTTTGTTCTCAGTGACTAACACTCCAGTCGCTAGGAAACAGCTCCAAAACCTACTCTCTCTGCACCCTACGGCAAGCAGGTGGGTAGCCACTTTCCATCACCTCGGGGGACAAGAAGATCCTGGGTAGATGCTGCTGCCACCCAGTATGGATCTTGAAAGGAGCAGGAAGAAGGAAAAGAATGTCCACGAGTTGGTGAGGCAGGGACCTGACGAACTACATCAGCAGCAGGAGCTCATACAACCGTGACCAGACAGCAGAGGTGCCGCCTTGAGCTGCAGAGAGGCCGCAGCCACTTCCGGCACCAGCAGGACCGGCAGAAACTGACAGAATAGCAGGAGAGGAGAGCAGACATCGCCTGGACGGGGACCCCCCCACAGCAGACCCGACAGGGCCTGTATCAACGGCTCAGGCAGGAGGTGTCACATTTCATGTCAAGTCAGGCTCCAGCTGAGTGCAATATCAGCTCTCATCAGGGGCATCATCTATTGAGTGCTCACTAGGAAGGTGGCAAAGCGGTCAGGAGTGGATTCCCGTTTGAATGCCGGCTCTGCTACTCACTCACTGTGTGGCTGTGGGTGAGGCACTTAGCCTCCTTAAATTCAGTTTATTTGGAAAATGGGCTGGGTAACAGTACCCTCCCTCCTGACTCTCCTGTCATGAGGGTTCAGATAACCATCAGGCCGCACTGATAAAGCACATGACACGTCGTAAACACTTAGTAAGTTGTTAGCAGCTATGATGATACTATGACGCTGATGACGATGCAGCTCAGAAACACTATTTAATTTAATCATCGCAGCAACCCCATAATGTAGGTCACAAGGACTAGAAAGTGCCTCAGCCAGTTCATCAAACCTGGCTTCAAAATTCCTGAATGTGCCAGGCATGGTGACGCACACTTGTAATCCCAGCACTCAGGAGGCTGAGGCAGGAGGATCGCTGCAAGTTTGGAGTTCGAGGCCAGCCTGGGCTACAAGTGAGTCCAAGGCCAGCCTGGACTACATAGCAAGACTTTGTCTCAAAAAACAAACAAACAAAAAGATTCCTGAATGAATAACATATAGAAAATGCTGGACTCTGTTTACATCCTTTCTGATGTTTTAGGAGAACCAGAGAAAGAAAAACACAGTGCAATCTCTTACATCAGGAAAACCAAAAGCCCACAGTAGCCAGGCACAGTGGCACACGCCTGTAATCCTAGCACTTGGGAGGCTGAGGCAGAAGGATCACCTCAAGTTTAAGGACAGCCTGGGCTACACAGTGAGAATGTCTTAACCTGCCCACCCCCCCAAAAAAAGCCCACGGTAGAAGTGAGCTCTGCAGACTGAGGGGAGCAGCCAGGCGGCTTCTGAGAAAGCAAGCCCGTGATCCCTGCTCCCCACAACCTGCGCTGGCTTCCCTCGGACTTTGTTAAACAAGCCATAGCTGCCCCAGGAGGAGCTCCTCGGACTGCCAAGTAGCCCTGGTTTCCTTTCTGTCCCTGCAGGTCTAGGGAAAGGCCGAAAGTTTCAGCATTAGCAGGAATCTGGAGCAAGGGTTAGCAAGTGATGGCAGTGGGCCCACCTCCTATTTTACAAATAAAGTCTCGCTGGCTGGGCATGGTGGGGCACACCGTGGTATCAACATTCAGGAGGCTGAGGCAGGAAGATCACTGTGAGTTTTGAGGCCAGCCTCAGCTACATAGTGACACCCTACTTCAGAAATAAACAAACCAAAAACAAAGTTTCATTGGTGCACACCCATTTTATTAGGTATCATCTATAGCTGTTTTCATGCTACAACGGCAGAATTCAGGAGGTGCACAGAGACTATGGTGAGTAGCCTACAGGGACTAAAATATTTACTAGATAGCTCTTCTTTTTGAGACAGGGTCTCATTATGTAGTTCAGGTTGGGTCTCGAAATCACTGTGTAGCTCGGGCCAGCCTCAAACTCACAGCAATCCTCCTGCCTCAGCCTCCTGAGTGCTGGGATTACAGGTGGGTACCACCAAGCCCGGCTGCTATCCAGCTCTTTATGGAAAGGTTGCTGACCTCTAGGCTAGGACACTGGGCAGAGCCCAGGCTGGCGAGCCGTTGCTTGTTTGAAGTTCAGTTCAGCAGTGCCCAGGAAGGGTGGCTCAAGCCCTGAAAAATGATACGGTGCAACGATATGACAGAGCACCACTGTGTAGGCCGAAGTACACTGTTCTGATCCAGAAGTCTACCGTGCTCCTGCCCTTGTGAAGCTAACAGTCACGTGGTACAGACAAAATACGTCTCAGTGTGTAATACTGCATCGGAGACTGATAAGTGCTATGAAAAAAACAAACAACAAAGCAGGGTATGGGGCCTGTTATAAATACTGGGCCAGAGAAGATCTAGGAGGTTTCTGGGGAAGGGCAGTCCACTGAGGGGACAGCAGATACAAAGGTCCTGAGACAGGAGTGACGGTAAGGAGGATGATACAGCTGGAGCTCAGGGGTCAGGGTGTGGGTGGTATAGATGAGTCCGGGCAGGCGATGAGGGCCAGAATACGCACAGCCACGTGGGCCCTCAGAAAGACGTGGTACCTCACCAGTTTGATAGGAAGCTGCTGGAGGGTTAAAAACAGGGAGGTCTCTCGATCAGATGCCTGGCACGAGGCTGCTACGGCTATGTGGTGAGTACAGACGGGAAGGCCACAGCGGAGGCAGAAAGACTAGCTGGGAGCTGGGTACAGTGGCGCAGCCTGTAATCCCAGCTGTTCTGGAGGCTGAGGCCGGACAGGAAGATCACAAGTCTGAGGCCAGCCTAGACAACTCAGTAAGACCCTGTCTCAAAATAAAATACAAATAGGGCTGGAGACATAGCTCAGTGGTAGAGTACTTGACTAGCAAGTGTGTGACCCTGCATTTGATCCCCAGCACAGCAAAAAACACAGGGAGAGGGAGGGAGAGAGACAGAGTAGAGGGAGAGTGAGAGGGAGAGAGGGAGAGAGGGAGAGAGGGAGAGAGGGGGAGAGAGAGAGAGAGAGAGAGAGAGAGAGAGAGAGAGAGAGAGAGAGAGAGAGAGAGAGAGAGAGCGCCCAGAAAGCCAAAGTCACTGTCTCAAATGCATGTTCCCAGACCACACCCACCGCTGCTCTCTGGCCTTGTTTCTGGGGTGCGCTCAGGCACCCGGGCTGGGGATAGCTGGCTTGGTTCACCCCAGACTCCCTCAAGCCGGAAGCAGGGTACTCCCAGAGTACCCACAAGGACTGGCCGCTACTGCACCAGGCCCCATGGCTTCCAGGAAATGTGGGTGGCTCGTGCCTGCCAGCCAAGGAATGCCTGAGGCAGCGCATTTTAATTAGGGTTAGTCCCACTCTCTGCTCTGGGCCAGGGCTGGCCCTGTTCTGTCTCTCTTAGGGACACAAAACCACAGAACAGTATCTAGTACTATAGTGGTACCCAAAAATCCTTCCGGGTTGGTCCCAGGTAGGTAATACAAAGGCAGCTGGGAAAGATTATACATGGCCACACAGAAAGGTGGGTACAGTGACCTCCTTTCTTTCTCTCTGGCCAGTCAAGACCAGAAGAGGCTGTGACGTTGCGCAGCTGGACAGATGGGAGACCCGGATTCCAAGCCCGCCACTGACTCGCCGGAGGTCGTGAGGGAGGTGAGGGTGAGTTGCACCTCTAAATTCACAGAGGACAAAATTCCTGCTCCGACCAGCTCACAGGGGTCTGCCAGCTTGGACGGACACAGGGCTGTACACATGGCTGGCCACCATGGGACGGCACCTGTCGGTCCCTGCTCACCTGTCGAGGACACAGGCCAACGGATGTGGGAGAAAGGGAGGGCGCCCCCTGAGGCGTGGCTCTCTTCTGCCGCCCTGGGAGGAGGTCACCAGGTAACAGCAGCCTCCCTACTGCTCCAAGGAGACCCAGGGTGCTTAGGTGACAGAATGTGAGGACAGCCTCAGCAGTCACCCCTTTAAACATGACCAGAACATGATCATGCAAGCATGGCAATGCCACAGCAAAACCCTCCAATTTGTACAATTAATGTGTGTTAGCTGGGCATGGTGTACACGCCTGTAATCCCAGCACTCTGGAGGCTGAGGCAGGAGGATCGCTGTGAGTATGCAGCCAGCCTGGACTACATGGTGAGACCCTGTCTCAAACAAACAATTAATATGTTAATGGCTATAATAAAAAAAATTAAAATTTAAAGAGAATTAAATCACTGATAACCACGATTCAGTGACCTCAGTTGGGCCTCGGAGCCCTGTGAGGCTGCCGTTCACTGGGTGGTGCTACGGTGCATCAGGGCAAGGGGTGCGCCTCGTGGGCAGTGAGGGGCACAGCCCGCGGCTGACTGGGCAAACTGCTGCTCTGGTTGTCACACTCTTTTCAAGCTTAGCCATGTGATACTACTACCTTGGGGACAGGGATGTTCCCAGACCTTGATGGCTGGACTCCTCAGAGGGACCCCAGGAGAAGGGCTGGTGTGGTCTGAACTTCCTACTGTCCCTTTGGGGAGGCCACCATCACACCTCACCCACCCCGATCTCACATTAGCAACTTGCGTCAGCTTCAGGCAGATGCTGGCAGACAGGAAGAGAAAGGCCTGCGCTCATCTTGCATCCCCTTCAAAAAAACAAGTAAAGAAATAAATAATAAACACAAATAAGGCAGCCAGGCAGGCTCTTAAGCAAAGCAATACCGCCTGCGTTACATGATCTAAGGAATGGACAGCACTGCCAATGCATTTCCGTGGAGAATCTGCACTGGGCTCTAAGGCAAGGCCGGATGCTGGCCAGGGCTGAAGAACTGCGGAATCTAAGAGCAGAGGCACCTCAGAAACTATTTGGTTGTGAAGCAGCTTCCTGGGGCCTCAGTAAGAATGCCCTGCACAGGAGGGCACACAAAGGGAAGGAGAGATGGGGGTGTAGTTATCACCAGATAAAACTCTGACTACTAAACATGCTGGAAAACCAGAAAAGTAATCGCCTGGCCAGAACCATCATTTTTCAGGGAGTGAGCCGGGCCCAGAGGGCAGAGGCACATCTGCCTCCTGGCTTTGTCCAGTGGTCCTGCTTCGCTGCAGCCTTGGCCAGGTGTGATCAGACCTGGGGTGGCGAATTCTTGAGCTCCTTCAGCGGCCACCCCCTTGGGACAAAGTGCAGTGCGGAGAGGGGGCTGCAGTGACCCTCTGGGAAGTGCATGTCCGAGTCTTCCCTGGGACAGCTCAATGGCAGGGGTCTTGGGCCAAGCCGGGGCTTCCATCATGGGCTGTGTAGGAGTGGGGACTGAGGGACAGTGCCAGGAAGTCCTCGTTGCTTCCTTCCTAGACAGCACGAAGATGTCAGCAGAGGTTTCAGCTGCCAGGTGCCTGCAGCTCCCCAGAGTCCAGGTACCCACAATGCTTCTGCCGTATTCTCCTAGTCTTAAAAGTCCTAACCTGAGATCCCCCCTCACCATAGCCTGGAAGATACTCATTTTTCAGTGACACCCAATTACAGTGGACGATGGGGCCAAAGAGCTCAAAAATCACCCTGGATGAGAACCAGAGGTCCCAAATTCAGAAACAATCGGCCTCGCTGCTCCGTGGACATGAAAAACACTATCCTTCTAGCATATGTGAGGCTCTGAGTTTGACCACCAACACTGCAAAAAAACAAAACACAAAAAAACACGGTTCTTCCACTGATGTCTTGGTGGTACAGCCAAAACCTGCGCCACAAGCAAGCCTTTCAGGGTGGGGAGAGAAATGGCCAGCAGCGGGGGCCTAGTGCCAGCCAGCGGCCTGCAAAGCACACGGGGCCCACGATTCTCTCCATCCCCCCATAAGGGCCAGAGGCAAGAGCCGACAGAAACCTGCCCTGTTTTCGGAGTGCACACGCTCAGTGCGGTGTGTGGTACTGACAGGACAAGACGGAGTTTTTTAAGGCCTCGTTGGAACTAGTCTTGGCAAAGCTCGGGCATCTTCACTGGTTCTGTGTTCATCTTTGACTTCCCTTTTCCGTCTACTCTGACCTCACGAGTGCGTCCCCACCCACCTGGTGAGCTGCGAAAGGAAATTGGTCACCAAGTCACTGTCGGAATCACAGTGTTAGTATGGAGGACACACGGGGACCCTTGCCTCCACTCAAGGCCCATGCCATGGAGTCGGATAACTGACGGGCTGGAAATGCAGGTACAGGAGGAGGAAGCAGGACAGGATGCTAGGGCGGCCTTGGGGCACAGGCCTGTGTCTCCTCTTCTACCGTGTAAGTCCCAGGGGTGGGGGCTTTGCAGGGTTTGTTCCATGGCTGAGTCTTAGGGACTGGAAGAAGGTTTAGCACATAACAGTTGTTCAACAAATATCTGGTAAATGCATGAGCAACTCTAAGGAGAACCAGCCCACCAGACTGACCCATGGGGACATGTATTCTGTCCTCACTTCAAGACAGATGTCATGGAGCTGGGAAAGGCTCAGAGAAATGGAAAGAGCAAGGGCCAGAACAATGGTTCTTTTTTTTTTTTTGGTCTGCTGGGGATTGAACTCAGGGCCTTGTGCTTGGCAAGCACTCTACCACTTGGGCTAAGCCCTCAATACCAGAACAATGGTTCTAAACCCAGCTCTGCCCCTTATGAGCTTTATGACTCTGGATAAGCTGCTTCACTGGGCCTCATTTCCCTTGCGTATGGGACAGTGGAGGAACTCTCTGCTGGCTGGCTGTGCCACTGAGGGAAGGTGTGTGAACGTGCCGCGTGTGGTGCCCGGCACACAGCAGTGCTGAATAATTTAAATGCGAGGACTCCTGAGGAAGAGCCAATAAATACATGAAAAAATGTTCAGCATCTCTGGCCGTCAGAGAAATGCACATTAAAACAACACCATGAGTCCATCTTACTCCAGAAAGAATGGCCATCATCAAGAAATCAAATAAGGCCGGGCATGGTGGTGCATGCCTGTAATCCCAGCACTCAGGAGACTAAGGTAGGAGGATGCCTGTGAGTTCAAGGCCAGCCTGGGCTACTTAGTGAGTTTAAGGCTGGCCTGAACTACAAATACTGGCAGGGCTATGGAGAAAAAAGTGGGAATATAACTAGTATAGTCACTATGGAAGTCAGTAAAGAGATCCCTTGAAAATCTAAAACTAGGAATTCCACTTGATCCAGTTATTCTCCTTGTAGGTATCTTCCCAAAAGAGTTAAAGAAATCATATTAGCGGGGTGTGGTGGCAGGCCTGTAGTCCCAGCACTCAGGAAGCTGAGGCGGGAGGATCACCATGAATTTGAGGCCAGCCTGGGCTACATAGGGGGTTCAAGGTTAGCCTGAACTACATAGCAAGACCTGTCTGAACAACAGGTCACCCCCAAAAAAGGATATCATATTACACTAATACATGCATATTTGTGTTTATAGCAGCAAAACATATTATAGCCAAATCTTGGAAGCAGCCTGTATTTCTATCACAGATGAATGCACAAAGAAATGGGGTAGAATACACAAAGGAGTAGAACTCTGCCATAAAGAAGGATAAACTAAAGTCATTTGTAGGAAATAGATGTACCTTGAGACCATAATATTAAGTGAAATAAATCAGACACACAAGCTTAAATATTGCATGGTTTCTCTGAGAAACCCAAAATATAATAAATGAAAGAGCAAAATAAAAGATAACACCACTGAGCATGTTGGTGCATGTCTATAATCTCAGCAGGAGATTGCCTGAGGCAGGAGGCTTGCCTGGAGTTTGAGGCCAGCCTGGTCTACACAGCAAGTTCAAGAACAGCTTGAGGGCGGGGGATTTTGCTCAGTGGTTAGAGTGCTTGCCTTGCAAGCACAAGGCCCCAAGTTCTATCCCCAGTACAAAAAAAAAGAGAGGGAGAAAAAGATAATAGGAAACAGGGAGATAGATCTTTTGCAAAAGGGAAAGTCACCAAGAGATGGAGGGAGTGAGGAGGGAGGGAAAGAGAAGCAGATGAAAAAAGAATGAAGACAGGGGTTGGGGATCTAGCTCAAGGCCCTGAGTTCAATCCCCAGCATGCCCCCCCTCAAAAAGAATGAAGATGTTTATGTAACATACATGTACTGCCCGCGATGAATATAGTCATCACGTACTGCAAACGTGACCTAGTGAACAGGGGAAGGACTCCTGTGGTACTATCGCTCCCTCTCTCTTTGGTGTGTTCAGATGCCTCACGCCTTTAGCAGCCCGTGAATACCAGAAAGAACTTGTGGTGAAACCTTGAAGAGTGAGAGCTGACGAGGGGAGGTTAAACTGGGGGATTTTTGTGGATTCCAAGTGTGCACCAGGCCCTTTCTGGTTCTCACTTATCCCTGGATTTCTTAAGACTGTTGCTTCCAACTGTGGTTATGCGGTATAGGAAACTATTGCTGCCTTCCTTTCGGATTTCAGTACTGTTTGTAAACACTTAGAAGCAGGGAGGGTGTGTGAGAAAGCTGTGCCGGCTGTGGCAGGGCCAGCAGCAAGGACAGTGAGAGGGAGGAGCCATTCTCAGGATCCCCGGGGATTAGAGTAACAATGGGTTAGTGACCTAAACTTTAGGGAAACTGTCCTTCTGCCTCTAACGTAAATTCTGGGATATTCATGCCTTAAACAGAGTCTGGAAAGAAGATACCTGCTGGTATAATCCTAGCATTCAGGAGGCTGAGGCAGGAGGATTACTGTGAGTTCCAGGCCAGCCTGGACTACATAGTGAGACCCTGTCTCAAAAAACAAAAACAAAACAAAAAGGAGTTAGTCCCCTACTGTCTGCTAAGGGTGCTCAGTAGGGTATGGAAAGAAGAGACCACCCAAACCAACCAGCTCTGCTGCCCAGGTTAGACATTCCCAGAGGCGAGCCCTGGGCGTGGACTCACTACACACTACTGAGCAGCTGCCAGACGCTATGCTGCGAAGCCTGCCTCACCGGTGGGGCGAGCTTTCCAGCACGAGGGAGAAGAGCCCCCGGCTTCCAACTCGGGCAGCGACATCCCTTGCCATGTTGATGAATACCAAGATGAGCATCGTGGATGTGAGAAGGAATCGTGACCCGCCCCGGAGCCCGAGGTACCTACCAGTGCCAGCCTTCTCCTCCCCACGACAGCCGCACTCTGAACTCTAGCTCCTCTCATCTCTTTCCATGTGACCATCCCATCCTTATAAGCAACATGTTAGCTTACAGACCTAACATTTTTGCCAGCCGGCAGCAGATTTTCAGTTTTTCTGTGAGTTTCTTTTCATACTGGGCTCCAGATGGATGAGTTTGGAGAAGACCCACAGGAATTGTGACCGCTACACCTGACACCCCAGAGTGTGAACTGTGACTACCAAGAGACCATAGAGAGTCGGCCTTGGTCCACCAACTGAAGCAGAGAGCCGCCGCTTCTGGGTGACCTGTTGCGCTCAGCCCAGAGGCAGATGAGTTTCTGCCGGGCTTCAGAACATCATACAGGGCCTTTGGATCAGGATGGGCCTCTGCTAGAGCTAAGCTGCAGAGGGACAGCGCCCAGAGTGTTCTGTGATGGGGCAGGAAGCACCAGGGTGTCACAAGGCTTCACACAGAAACCTGACGCTAGAGAACATTTTGTAAAAGGAGGGGCTGGGGATTTAGCTCAGTGGTATAGCACTTGCCTAGCAAGCGCAAGGCGCTGAGTTCAGTCCCCAGCACCCCCACAAAAGAGGAGAACCATGTTTAACTGAATGGGCAGGGCTCAGAAAAAGCGGTTATCACTTCACTAGCTTTGATTCCTGGGCCCGGATGGGGTTATCCACGCAGCTGCAGTGAGCACACCCACGGGGCTGGAGTGGATTGGGGGTCTTTGAGTCCATCCCAGTCTCTTTTCTGTGAGAAAAAGAACAGAGACAGCCATGGCCAATGTCAGGACCCTAGCGAAGAGGAAGCATGGAAAGAAATGTGTGGATATTTTATTTCATCCTTGCCCTGGTGACCTGGGTCCTTAGAGAGTTGCAAAACATTTTCCTCTGAAACCAGAGAGAATACACTATTGATCTAAACCAAATGGCTAACAGAATTCTTACCCATCTCTAACTACCAAGCCCTCTCCAGGAATATGCTACACTCACTAATTTTTAATGTCCCGGGAGATCCAACCTACCCGAAGATGTGGAAAATAGGGAAAAGCCCACACAGGGAGAGCCTCTTCTGCAGCACTAATGGGCTGGACTGATGACAGATGCAGCCCAGTCGCCAGTCACCTTGATCCAGACTGGACAGGGAGCCTCTTGCTCAAGGCGGGAGCTCGCCGGAAATAGAACCTGTCTTGAGCCGGAATGGGAGGGGGGCAGTGCTGGCCCCAGCCAAGCTGGTGGGAAACCCAGACCCAGACCAGGGAAGGTCATCACTGCCCACCTAGCACCAGTCACAGAGCCACAGTCCCTTAATTACAATACATTTCTCTGCTTCAGGGGAGCATTACTTTTCTTTTCTTTTTTATTTATTTTTAGTCCTGGGGATCGAACTCGCCAGGCAAACACTCTAACTGCTGAACTAAATTCCCAGCCCCCAGGAGGGTTACTTTTCATTCTCTGTACTTCTGAGCTAGAGTGTGTGTGTCTTTCAGGTTTTTTGAGGCAGGGTCTCTGTATGTAGCTCAGGCTAACCTTGAACTCACTGTGTAGCCCAGGCTGGCCTCAAATTTGCAGCAATCCTCCTGCCTCAGCCTTCTGAGTACTGGGATTACAGATGTGTGTTGCCATGCCCGGCTATTTGTGTGTTTTTAAAACATCTACTTCTTTTCTTAGAAAAAAATTTCCTCTTATTTTAGTCAACGATCCTTGCTGGATGTAATGTCCCTATTTTGGGGAAGTCTTCCCTGATGACCTCCTCCAAAGTCAACTTCCTGCCAAATCTTCATCACATGCTCTGTCTAAAGTCTGTGCAGCACTGACCACAATCTGAAATCATCAATGTTTTTATCTACTGATTTATTCCTCATCTTCTCCTACTAGGACATCACGTCCACGAGATCAGAAGTCTTATCTGCCTTGTTCACAGTGACCTCCAGGACCCAGAACACTAAAGACCTAGTGAAGGTGCTCAGTAATAATTTAAATAACTGACTCCATGGTCAGATGTGGTGGTGCAGGCTGTAATCTCAGCATTCAGGGAGGCTGAGGCAGGAGGATGGCAAGTTCAAGTCCAGCCTATACAATTTAGAGACTTAGTGAGACCCTTTCTCAAAATACAAGAATTAAAAAAAGGGCTGGGGATGTAGCTCAGTGGTGCCCAGTACTACAACAAACCAACCAACCAACAAACAACTGAATACATGGGCATGTGCTGGAATTCAGTGTCCATATTCACTCCATAAGCCTGATACAGTGTGCAAAACACCGCTATAATAGAGATTTGGTTCATCAGAGGCCTGGTCACACTCATTTCTCTGCAAGTGCCCCCAGCTGACCTTGGCGAGGACTTTTTTGGGTGTGAACACAGGCATTTATATACAACTCATCCACCCTGCTCCTATTTTTGTAAATAAAGGTTTACTGGAACACAGTCACACCCATACATGTGTAGATGCTTTTGAGTTACAAGAGCAGAACTGAGTAGTTTCAACCAAGATCATATGTCCTGAAAATATTTACCATCTGGTCTTTTAAGAAAAAGTTTAGTGTTGGCTTTGGAAGCACATATACTAAAATTGGAATGATACAGAGAACATTAGCATGGCCTCTGTGCAAGGATGCCATGCACATTCATGAAATGTTTCATATTTTTATGGTCATGATTCTGTGGATAAGGCTGTTGTCTTTAAAAAGAAAGAAACAGGTTGGGGATTTAGCTCAGTGATTAGAGTGCTTGCCTCATAAGCACAAGGCCCTGAGTTCGAGTCCCAGCACCAAAAAAAAGAACTAAAAAGAAAGAAACAAAACATTTACAGAGCACTGTGGTATAAGACTTTCCCTGAATGCAGCCCACAAGTGTCAAAGGCAGCTAACACTGTAGTGGGGCCTGTGTGCTAAGCGGAATTGTGCCAAGTGCCGGAAGCAGATTTGTTCGCCCCTGGAGCTGAACTCTCATTACGATGCTACAAGCAGGTCCTGGCTGCTGAGGCTTACAGGCGCCTAGTAATTTGCCAGGATCATTATGGTCAGTGAGTGACAAATTCAGAATTCAAACCCAGGCCTTGGTCTGCATCTATGTCACCAGACTGTGAGGCTTCTCCAAAAAACTTTCCTGTCGTCCAGCAGAAACTGGGCTCTGAGGAACCCTGAGGGGATCCATTTGTCTCCTCATTGCCCCCAAAAGTTCACAGAAGGGCCCTGCTTCCTTGGGGAGATTTCTTCTGGCTGAACCCCTGCTTCTTCTTTTTCACTGAATTTGTCAAGACTTGGGTAAGCTATTCTCTGAGGGCTTCTCTTTGGCCTATTTTCTCTTAATTCTTCCCCTAACCAACACACAAGCTATTGGAGCACCAAGGCTGAGCCCTTGCTTGGACTGTACCCAGATGCAACAGACTCACTCCTCAAAAACAGAACAACAGCTGAGAGAGGTGATGCACATCTGTAATCCCAAAATTTGGGAGGCAGAGGCAGGAGGATCACCATAGGTTGGAGGCCAGCCTGGGCTACATAGTGAGAACATGTCTCAACAAAACTAAACTAAACTAAACTAAACAGCCAGGCATGGTGGCGCACACCTATAATCCCAGCCCTAGGGAGGCTGAGGGAGGACGATTGCGTTGAGTTTGAGGCTAGGAGTATAAACGGTGTGACACAAGAACTTCTGGGTAGTGAGAGGCTCCAGCCTTCAGATCCTATAAAAGCAAGGAGCTCACTTTCCCATTGTACAAACAAAAAAAGGTACCACTGGGTCAGGCACCACGCTACGCACTCTACATGACTTCATTACATTTTCACAACACCTCAGCACGGTGGTGCATACTTGTAATCCCAGGATTTGCAAGCTTGAGGCAGGAGGAGGATTCCAAGTTTGAGACCAGCCTGGGCTACACAGTAAATTCTAGGTCAGCCTGGGCTACATAGCAAGACCTTGTCTTGGAAAAAAAAAAAAAGCCAACTTCCCAACAACCCTAATTTTATCCCCACTTTACAGATGAGGAAATTGAGGCACAGAGAGGTAAAGGAACCTGCCCAAGGTTATTCATGGGCAAGGCAAGAATTTGACCTAGGTAGCTGGTCCCCAGAACTCATATTCGCAACCATGTTGCTAGTCGCTCCTTAGGTGGGATGTCCCCAGGGATGGGTTTGCCCTTTCTAGTCTGCAGTTTATATTTTCTAGGGTGCATCACAGCTCAAGAAAATGTGCTTGTCCAAACATAATTTATAAGCATCTTGACAAGCACACCCACCCCTTTCATAAGCAATAGCCTGATTTACAGAGTGGATCTCTGCCTTCACATGATCCATGCTTGCGCCTGTGAAAAGTGCCCAAGTCCACCACCTCTCTAAAGTGGACTTTCCCATTCATTTGTTCGAAATCCAAAAACAAAAGACGATCGAAGACAACACTCTTGGCCTACCTGGAGCCATAGTCAGTCCAGATTAGAATGAAAGGTCAGCAGTTTTCTTTTCTCTCCTATTATAAAAGATGCATTGCTTTTTAACAAAGTACTTGTTCATCCTAAACTCCCTGCGTAAGCAAAAAACCATACCCCAGCCGGGTGCGGTGGCACACGCCTATAATTCCAGCACTCAGGAGGCTGAGGCAGGAGGATTGCCAAGAGTTTGAGGCCTGCCTGGGCTCCATAGTGAGTTCAAGGCCAGCCTGAACTACACAGTGAGACCCTGCCTCAGAAAAAAAAAACAAAACCAAACCAATAACCATACCCCATGTTATTAGTCCTGCTCAGGAAAATGAAACAACAAAGCCCTTATTGGACCTCTGCATGTCACTTTTAGGGGAACATTTTAGTAAAGCTTTTTTGGGGGAGGTTGCTGGGGATGGAACTCAGGGCCTTGTGCTCGTGAGCCAAGCACTCTAACCACTGTGCTAAATCTTCACCCCAAGACTTTGGGTCTACTTTACTTTTATGCAGGTAAAATGCTTACCTATGTTCTTTTTGGGAAATTTAAGCGGGGAAGAGCACGGTTATTTACATATATGGTGGCTTAATTGAGATCCTTGTTTTGAGCTAGGTGTGGTGATGCACACCTGTCATTCCAGCACCTGAGAGGCTGAGGTAGGAGGATCATGGCAAGTTCAAGGCCACCCTGAACTGCATATGGAGACCCTGTCTCAAAATAAATAAACACACCCCTTAGTTTGGCCTGTTAAAGTATTCAAAACACGTTAGTGAGTCTTTCCTCCTTCCCAAATCGTTTCCCTCCCAGTTTCTGAGGTCAGGTGGGCGAGCCAGGCATCTCGAATAGGGAAAAATGTCCATTCTGGTTGGCCGTTGAGATTTTCGGTGACTATGGATTCTACTATCCAGCGCGGGGCCCTTGTTCAAATGAGCTGACTTCACCACACACACGTCCTTGACAGTACGCGTCCCCACCCGGAGTCGGAGCCCTGAGCCTACTCCAGCAAGCCCCGCAGGCTGGGCGTCCGTGGTGTCACCCAGCTCCATCAAATCATGTCACAGGGGACTGGAAGAGTGGGAAGGGCGTTAGGTCAGAAGCAAAGCGAAGAGCGTGTGTTTCGGAGGTGGGTGGAGGGCCATCCAAAACGCACTCTCTAGGCACTTCGGGGTCTTCATCTTAACCTCCTGGAGACTGCCACCCTCGAGCGCGACGAGCCGGGGACGAGCCGGGGACTTCCCGGGTCCAGAGGCAATCTCGCCGTCGCGGGGACAGGGCTCGGGAACCCAGCGCGCGTCCCTCGGCCCCCGCCCCGCCGAGGATGCGCGGCCCGCGGGATGCGGCGCCCGGGCCGCAGGGGGAGGGCGGCGTTGCGCGGCCCGGAGGCAGCGGGCGCCGGGGCGGGACTCGGGCCCCGGCGGGTCGGGAAGGGCCCGCGGGCGGGCACCACCTCACCTTCTTCACCGACAGCGAGATGTTCTCCAGGATCCGGTCCTTCACCTCCCGCGGCTCCATGGCGCCGCCGCCGCCGCCGCCCCGCCGCCGCTTCCCGCGCCGGTGGCCCGGGGCCGCCGCCAACCGCTGCCGCCGGCCGTGCGGGGGCTCCGTCGTGTCGGCCGCGGGGCCCGGCGCCCGCCGCCCGGCCCTCGCCTCGCCCGGGGCCTCGCTCCGCCGCGGCCCGGCGGCTCCCGAGCGCGGGGCGGGGAGGAGGCCGGGGCTGCGCGGCGGGCGGCGGCGACAGGAACTGATGTCAGGGGGCGGCGCCGGGGCGGGCGGGACGCGGGGACGCCGGCCGGGACCGAGCGACGCCGGGTCTCTCGCCGACCCCGTCCCGGCCCCTCGGACGCCCGGGACACCCCGCCCCGCCTCGGAGGCCCGGGGCACCCCAGTTACAAATCAGCTTAGTTGAGAAAGTAAAGAGCAGGAACCTGATATAAAGGAGCAGTTGGAGAGAATTCAAAGAATGCCTAATTTATGCACCCTTTAAAAAAATTGGTGAGGCTCTTGCCTCTCACGTGTAAAGTGGGCCATCTTTTTCCCCAAACCAAGATGCACGGCCTAACTCCCCCTAGACTTTGCAAATCCATAGTTCTCCACCCTCTCAGGAGAAACCTCAATGTTCCCAGCTGGAAGAAATATTGTGCCTCTCCTGAGTACCCACACTTCTTTGCATGTGTACTTCTAAAATTCTGTCTAATGAATCCCTTTATGCCTCTTACTAACTAGTCCTGAAAATTCTTTTTCTGTGATGGGACTCAGTGAATCTGCGACTTATTCCACAGGTGAGGTTCTCCAGCTCTGCTTTAGGAACCTCCTTGGACCCCGTCAGACCCACTCAGACACCCCAGGGACTCACAGACCCAGGTCCAGCCTCCTTGGAGACCCCAAGGACCAGCACTTACCCGGCCCTGCACTCCCCATCCCACTGGCTATGGGCTCTGGACAGATCTCCAGGACCCTGGAGGCCCTGTCCGCACCAGCCAGAAACCTCTCTCAGCCCGCAGACCCCAGCCTGTTCCTGTCTGGGCCCCTCAGTGCAGAACCAGGTCCCAAACTCAGGCAGCCTAGAGGCCCCAGCACTGCAACGTTGTCCTGCTTCCAGAGCCCACCCCTCAGGTCCTCCCAGTCCATGCTGGCCCCAGCAGCCCCGCCACTCCACAGTTTCTCATGCTCAATGGCCAGCCCTAAACTCCAGGCCACTGCTGGTCCCTGATGGCCCGCTGTACCTCCAAAACACACTCGCTTCACTTTACCTTCTGACCTAATGCTGCTCCTGCTTCTTCAGTCCCCTGTGACATATCCCGAGTGGCTCAACTTCTTCAGCCCCTGACACACACAATAACCACTGCTCTCTAAAAGGGCTCACGCTGGGGAGAAATCCCGTGTGTGTGAGCAATGTGGGAAAGCTTTTAGTACACACAGGTGTTGTCAAGTACGTGAAAGTAACCTCACAAGGTAGAAAACCCTGGGTATGTAAGCAACTCGGAAACGCTTTCAGGTATTCTATTAATGACCATAGATATTAAAATTGGTGAGGAAGTTAACTGTGAAAATATAAAGTAACTTGTGCTGACATGTAAAGACTCACAGTGGAAAGAAGCACTTTCTTGGGAAGCTGTATAAAAAATCATTCAGTACACACAGGTATCATTGCATACATGAGAGAATTCATAGTGGAGAGAATCTGAACTCTTGTGAAAATGTGGGAAAATTTTTATTTTTCTCAATGCATTAAAACAAAGAATTCACATGAGAGAGAAGGCACATGTATGCAATCAAAGCGTGAAAGCCGGGGATTCAGCTTAGTGGTAGAGCACTTGCCTACTAAGCACGAGACCCTGAATTCGATCCCCTGCACCCCCCCCAAAAAAAAAACCCAACAAAAAAAATTTTAAATACAATTTTAAAAATAAGTGTCCTCAAATAGCCACTCGCCTCATCTCCACACACCCTCCCCCAGTTCACCAACTCTACATTTAGACTTCTCAGCACCTTACGTGGTTCTCTTTTCTCATTTGTTCCCCAAATAAATATATCCACATACATCCTTAGTACCTTCTTTTAATTCTTAGGCACCACAGTTCTCAACTCTGTCTCTCCTCAGCCTTCCCTTGTCTCTGCTCAGGCTATCTCATCCCCCAAGTCAACCCATAATTGCGGCTGTGACATCTGCTCTACAGCTCATCCAAGAGGGACCTGACCCACATACTTCCAGAAGATCCCTCCCCACCCTTGAGCTTCCCGAGGAGAGACCCGAAATGGTGGCTGTTTTGTTTTTATGTGACTGGATAAGAGACAAAATAACCTCAAGAAAAGGAAAAAGAACCATCATTCGAGAAGCTGGGAGGGATTGCTGCATTCCTTACCACTTCTGGGTCTCGGGCTGGAGTTCTGACACTAGCGATGGTACAGATGACAAGTGCCAAGTGCTAACTACATACCGTGTGTGAAACCGAGTGCATTCCACATTTGCCTCCTGCAGGCTCACACCACCATTTGTGCACAGACGAAGAAATTGAGGGATAGGAGTTGAGTAGTTTGAGTCAAATCATACTGCGAATGATGGAGATGGAGCTCAGATACTAACCCAGGAATCTGACTGCAGAAACCATGTGTGTGCCTGTCTGGGTCAAGGACCCTTCACATATTTGTAGACTATTCTAGGAGACAACCCCTAGGGGCTTCAGAAAGAAGCAACTGAAGCAAAAGCATTTTCCCATTCGTCCTGAATTCAGGAAAATAAGAGATCACCTCCATGGATCTGCACAAAGGGCAGAATAAGGACAGTGGGGATGCAGGCAGTAGTTGCTGGATAGGCAGAAGAGAGAAGACTGAGGGCAGAGGACATGCTGCTTTGAATGACGAAAGAAATAACCCAGTGTCCCAAGGTGTTTGTTGGCAGGAGGAAAGACTAGTCTACTCATGCGCTCCCTTCCCATGACATCCTGCTAGGGAGCCCACAGGTCCCAACCTGTCAGATGCCGTGCTGGCTCAGGACTACACACTCACCCCAAAGTTCAACCAGTAAGCTTTGTGATCTTTCTCTGCTGTTGAGTAGCAAGCCACCTTCTGCTGGGCACCGTTTCTCCAGAGGGCTGTTCGTGGCTTGGGCACATGGCAAACTCCACAGGTGCACTTACTTCTTGGCTGTGTACCTGAGGGGGTTCCCCCGGTGGTCTGTGATGTAGGAAAGTGGTGACATTTCTACCATAAAAATTTTCATCTGCACACATTTTGGGATGGTCCCATTCCAGTTTTTAATTTTTTTATTTTTTATTTTTTTTAGATAGGTTCTTCCTATTTAGTTTAGGCTAGGCTTGAATTCACTATGTAGCCCAGGCTGGCCTTGAGCCTGGGCTCAAGTGAAACGAATCCTCCTTCCTCAGCCTTCTGAGTGCTGGAATTACAGGTGTGCTCCACCACACCCAGCTACAATTCACGTTTTGCAGTATTCAGAGAACACGCTGTCTCACTACTTAACCAGATTCAGAAGGTTCGCCAGGGTCTGTGAGTGGGTGGGAGAAGAGGGGCACCTTTTAGTCTGACGAGATTCCTTGCAGCGAAGAAGAGCCAGGTGTGTGTTCATGTGCAGGTAATTGCTACATGTCCAGAGCTCAAACGTGGGGTCCATCCTGCCTGTAAAAAGCAGGATGAAGCTGGGTATCTTGGCACACGCATGGAGGAGGCTGAGGCAGGTGGACTGCTACAAGTTTGAATCCAGCCTGGGCCACATAGTGAGTTCAAGGCTAGCCCGAACTACATAGTGAGACCATGCTTTAAAACGAAACAAAACAGAACAAAACAAAATGACTAGCCAGGCATGATAGTACACGCCTGTAATCCCAGCATTTAGGAGACTGAGGTAAGAGGATCGCTGCAAGTTTGAAGTCAGCCTGGGCTACACTGTGAGTTCAAGTCCAGCCTACATAGTGAGACCCTATCTCAAAAACACAAAACAAAACAAGTAAAATGCAGGGTGACTCTGAAAAGCACAGGACACCTATCAGTCCTATTGCTGGGAGTCATTTAAACTCAAAATCGAAACCCATTCAGTTATTGCACAAGACTTTGCCGATCATGTGGGAAGTGCGTGAGACTCTGAGTCAAAAGACATCAGGAATGAAAAGGCTTGGCTGCTGATTCACGCCAGGGCCTCAGGGAAGTCCCTCTGCCTTAGTTCCAAATAATTGTGGTGCTTGTTTGGTTTTTGGAACATTGTCCTCCCTTCAGCCTCTTACTGCTGATGCCATCAGCTAAAAGGAGAATTTGGGCAGGAAGGCAAGGCCCTAGAGAGGAACATCAAGAGTCCCTCACTCCTCTTTCCAAAGATGTGTACTGTCCTAGAGAGGCTCATCCTGTCAAACCTCTAAAAAGTCACGGAACAGGGTTATTTAAGGGAGGGCAGGATATGGAGGCATGTCCCTGTAGTCTCTACTACTAAGGAGGCTAGGAGAGAGGATCACCTGAGCCCAAGAGGTCAAGAACAGCCTGGGCAATATAGCAAGATCCCTTTGAAAAAGGTGTGGTGGAAAAAATAAAAAATAAAAAGGGGTGGTGGGTACCAGTGGTGACATTTCTGCCACAAAATTTTCATCTGCACACATCTGCATCCACTGGTGGAGCACTTGCCTGACATTGGTGGGTTCCAGGCCTTGCTCTGTGGAAAAAAGGGGTGGGGTTGTGTTTTCAGCGGAGGGAGTAAATATTTCCTTGGCCAGCAGGCTCATGAAGTCGTTTGATCCCCAGTGGAGAGGGGGACATAGGAGGGACTGGTTGTACATAACTGCAGCAGCCAGAGTTCCCACACCTCCACTCCGGCACCCGGAAGTGCAGACAACCTCCAGCTCTGGGACTGGGTCGGCCAAAGCCAGGCAGCTTTAATGTGTGTGATTGCATCTTAGTGGGAGATACCTGCTTCCTTCCTTGTTACTGTCTAGCCAGCCAGATGGGTTGGTAAAATCAGGATATTATTATTATTATTTTTTTTTTTTTGTGGTGCCGGGGATTGAACTCAGGGCCTTGTGCTTGCAAGGCAAACACTCTGATCACTGAGCTAAATCCCCAGCCCCAAATCAGGATATTATTCAACCTCCTAGTCCAAAAGCCTCCAGCAACTTCCTGTTGTAGCATTTGGAAAAGAATCCCTTCTCTCTGGTCTTCAGGGCCATAGCCAGTCTGACCCACACTCCCTCCCTAAATCATCTCCTACTCTCTCTGCTGGTGTGTGCCAGCCCCACCCACTCAAACACACCAAGGTGTTCACACTGGAGGGCCTTTTCTGGGAGTGCTCCTTTCCAGGGGCTGAGGTCTTTAGCTCTTCACCAAAATCTGCTTTCCACGGTGAGAGCCAGTGCAGTGCTGGACTACATTTCCCAGCCTCCTTTGTGGTAGGTGTGGCCATGTGACCAACTCGGCTCCAATGGAATGTGGTCAGCAGTGACCCGCTCCACTCCTGGCCTGAGCATTCCCAGGGTGAGCGAGGTGGCGGCCCACTTCCCTGGGTTTACTATTGTACCAGGTGGGATGAAGCCAAGGGGAGGTCGTCAGACTCAGCAGATGGAAAGAGCCCAGGTGCCTGAATCACTGCGTGGAGGTGAGCTGCCTATCTGTGGGAACATCTGCCTTGGACTGTAATGTAGGCAAGGTACAAACTTCTTTGTAAGAAACTGCAAATACATTCAGAGCCTCTTTATTTCTTCAGCCTGGTCTAACCTAATACATCCCAAATCCTCACCTGGAAGGAGCCTTCTTCTCAGTCAGGTCTCAATTTAAATCTCCAAAGAAGACCTTTCTCCTTGGTTACTTTCCATTAAGGGGCTCCAGTCTCTCCCAGCATGAATTTTCACTGTGGAGTTGTAGAGTCATTACTACTTGGCTTTTTTCCCCCATGTTGTCACTTTCCAGAGGCTGCTGTCACATCGACACTGTGAAAACACATACCTGTCCTCAGCTCTGTCCCTGCAGTATTCATGGCACCAACTCAGAGTCTGGCACGTGCTACTTGCTGAGTGTTTATGAAATGAGTATCTTCACTTTTTTTAAGAGTAGGAAATTTATCGAGAGAGAGAAAGAGAGCTCCTGAGAGACAGGAGGGGACCCGAGTGGGTTGCCTGAAATGAGTATCTTCTGATTAATTTTTTTTTTCTCATGAAGTTTTCAGTTTTTGTTTTTGCTGCTGAAGGATTGAATTCAGGGCCTCATGCATGCTAAGCACACGCTCTACTTCCTAGCTACATACCCAACCCCTCCTCTGATAAGGGTTTTGTTGGTGGTGCTTTTTGGTTTTGCATTTTGTTGTTGTTTGTTCTGAGACAGGATCTGGCTCTCAGACTGGGTTTAAATTTTCAGTCCTCCTGCCTCAGCCTCTTAAATGCTGGGATAACAGGTGTGTGCCACCACACCCAGCTTCTGATTTTTGTTGTTGTTATTTGTGGTATTCGGGATTGAACCCAGACCCTTCCTATTGAGCTCCGTCCCCAGTTCCTTTCATTTTTTATTTTTAACTTTAAAAAAAAAATTCTTTATTTATTTGGTTTTTCAAGACAAGTTCTATGTAGTCCAGGCTTGCCTCAAACTCATGACACTCCTCCTGCCTCAGCCTCCCAAGTAGTGGGATTATAAGTGCGTGCCCCAAGCCTAGCTCTTTTTTTATTTTGAGACAGGATCTTGACAAGTCACTCAGTCACCCAGGTTGGACTCAAACATGCAATCTTCCTGCCTCAGACTTCCAGAATGCTGGGATTGTAGCATGCAGTCTCACACCTGGCTCTGATGAAGTTTTAATTCAATTTGGTTCCAGAAAAAATTTTGTTGGCCATCATCGAAGGTAGGTAAGCGGAGAGAAAGAAGATGAAGAACAAAGGTAAGGTTGCTTCTCTCTGGGAAAATAATGGATGAGGAACTACGGTCAAAGCCTGTACATCCATTAGCAGTGTGCTGTCTGCCGGGGTCCTTAGCCAGCTTTGCACGTGGGTATAATGGAGCACTGTCTCACACGGAAGCCCACAAACTTACCAAACTTGAAGTGTCATCTTTTCAGGTTTACTGAACTCAAAGTCAGCAGTCTTCCAGAGCCAGAATCTCTAAACCTGCAAAATGACTTTGCTGACTGGGCTGGGTTCCAGGCGCAGTTCTGCTACGGGCTATGTTGCCCTGCTTATGGCACAGCCCACCAGGGCCTTTGACATGAGGAACTGAGATGCATTCTCTACACATACCAATGCCCCACAGTGAATGTAATCATTATGCACTTGCAAACTGTACTAATAAAAATAAAAAATTATAAAAAAAAAGAAATGAGGAACTAAAGGCGTCTATCAGTGTATTCATTGAGAGCACTGTGGAGTGGCCACTCTGCTGCAGGAACCACAGCTGCAGGCAGTGAGGACACAGTGGGGAGCAGCACGGATATAGCACCCTCCCCTGGTGAGGTGCACATTCTAATGGGGAAAGAAAAGAAGGAATGGAATGCAGAATTATGAGGTGGGTGTCAGTGATGAGGAGAAAAATGTAAGGTAGTGACGTAGGAAAGGGTGGTGGCTACGATTTTAGGGAAAATAACCAGAGAAAGCCCTCACAAGGGTGATGTCTGAATAAAGCTCTGGAAGAAGTGAAAGACAAAGACTTGCCAGTGTCTGGGGAAAGCGCACCCCAGGCTGAGGAACAGCAGGTCCCAAGGGCCTGAGGTGGAGGGGTGGCCAGGGTGGCTTAGAGCTGGGGAGAGGAGGAAGCAGAAGGTGAAGGCAGAGGCACACAGGGTCTTGGAGGCATTAGAGAGACTCTGGCTTGTACTGTGTGGGGTGGAGGGGGCCCACGGACGGTTTTGTCTTTATTTATTTATTTATTTATTTTTTTGTGGGGGCCTCTGGGGATCGATCTTTGGGGAGCTTGCTAGGCAAGTGCTCTACCACTTGAGCTAAATCCCCAACCTGCCCCCCACCCCTGCCTTTTTCTCAGACAAGATCTTGGTATGTATTCCAGGTTGGCCTTGAACTTGTGACTTCCTGCCTCAGCCTCCCCAGTGCTGAGATTGCTGGGCTCCCACTGGAGTTTTAAGAAAGACCAATTTAATTAGTCCTGGCTGTTGTGCTCATACAAGGGCAGGAACAGGGAAAAATAAATTAAAAAAAAAAAAAAAAAGGAACAGGGACAGGGTGCAATAACTGAGGTGTGAGGGGATGGTTCCTGGGACCAGGCTTCTAGAAATGATCATCCTCTAATATAGTTCGAAGTAGAGACAATAGGGTTTAGGGTGGCCTGGGATGTAGGATGTGAAGCAAAGGGGTCAAGGTTTTAGGCTGAACAACTGAAGAGTAAAATTGCCATCTACCTCTCAGGGGGAGAAGGAGCAGGCTGGAGTACTTCTGGCTGAGGCTATTCAGTTTCATACATTTGGGACTGAATAAGGAAAAGATTGTCTTGTAATAACTTTCTAGGAGGAACCAAGCCACGCTGCTTTTTCAGGATGAACTCTGTAGATAAGGAATTCGTTGGTTAATCCTATTAGCACATCAGTAGCACTGGACGAGCAGGCACTTCTAAATGAATATTCTACCCTTCTCTCACCCCAGCCTCACTGAGCTGTATGGATTTCTGCCCTAAGCCCCCCAGTGCACTTAACTGCCTATTTAAGCCTGCCCCATACTTTGTCTTTATTGTTGGCTGTGCCGGGGATCAAACCAAGGGTCTCATGCATGTGCACGCACAGTACCCATGAGCTACATCCCCAGCCCTACGGAGGGAGGAGGTTAGGGTCAGTTACAGAGCTCCAAGCCCCGCACCTGGGACCAATCAGAAAAAGTTATCTTCAGTTCTTCTGGCCCGAGGTCAAGCAGGCTTTTGATAGGACGGCCCAGATCTGTCAGAATGGAAGATATAAGAGATGCCAGCCATTAACCTCACAGCCACTGTGCTCCTGTCTTCAGTGGCCTGATCTCGCCCGGCCTAGCATACTTCTTTTCCTATTTTAATTAGCCTGCACTCACTCTGCAGAGGATACTTCTTGTCCTACCTGTAATAAATGTAAAACCTCATTATCTTTTGCACTTATCTTGATCAATTGTTTGTTCAGGACAAGAGTCTACAAAGAATCTCTAGAAGGAGCCCACAGCACCCCAGAACCCAGTAAAATGTGGCTATTGTTTTTTGTTTTTTTCAGTACTGGGGATCTAACTTGGGGCCTTATTAAAGGCACTGAGCTAAATCCTCACATCTGGCTTGTTTTTAATAAAGATGGAGTAAATTCCCCTTTCTCGGTGTCAAGGACCCTGTAACTCTTGAGTACTAGAAATCTGATTTCAGCCAGACGTGGTGGGGTATACCTACAGTCCCAGCACTCAGGAGGCTGAGGCAGGAGGATCATCAAGAGTTCAAGGCCAGCTTGGGCTACAGAGTGAGCTCAAGAGCTCAAGGCTAGTGTGCACTACTTGGCAAGTCCCTGTCTCAGAAAAAAAAAAAAATGTCATTTCAAATGAACTATCAAGATTGGGATCTGAGTTGGGTGTGGTGACACAAGTTTGTAATCCCAGCAGTTGGGAGGCTGAGGCAGGTAGATTGCTGTGAGTTCAAGACCAGCCTGAACTACACAATGAGACCTTGTCTCAAAAAAAAAGCAAAAAACAAAAAACAAAAGCATTCCATTCTCTGACCAAATAATAGGGAATTAGAGAGTTGATATTCCTTCTCTCTGAGGCAAAAACTGGGTTAGCCGATCTGTTCTTATCAGGTGCTAGCTACATTTCCCTGCTTCTTCTTCAGTAAGGTGAGGCCAGGTGAATGCTTTTGCACATTTTGTGGAAGTAGTAGTTTGTACTATTTTTATGGTTTAGACCCAGAATGTCTCCCAAAAGTGTCATGTGTTCAAAAGCGGGGCTTTTGAAAGACAACTGGACCACGAGGGCACTAACCTCATCACTGGTCCGATCCATCCCTAAGTCAGGCTGGATGGGCTGTTGGGACGTGGGCCCTTCTGGAAGAAGTGGGTCCCTGTGGTGTGCCTTCCAAGGTGTATTTTTCTGGCTCTTCCTGCCCACTCTGCTTCCTGGCTGTCACGAGTGAGCAGCTTTCTTCCACCCTGCCATGATATTCCTGCCTTGGAGCCATGTCTCTGAAACCATAAGACAAAATAAACCTTTTTTCCTCTAAGTTGCTTTATGTATTTTCTCCTAGCAGCAATGGGAAAAATGACAAATGCAACCATTTCTAGCTCTGTCCCACAAAAACCTCTCAGGGGTGTTTCTCCCCTCCCCTACCATCTTCAATTGAATGAAGGCCAGGGCAACCTTGGGAGCCGTAGGAGACTGACTGGAGCTGCTGGAAGTCTGGTTCTTGAATGGCAGCATGGAGAAGAGCCCTCTTCCCCTTCCCATCTACCTGTCAGGACCTGCAATGGACAGTTAGTGAAGGAGGACTGGGCTCTTTGGTGTTAAGCTACTGATATTTGGAGTTGGTTTGTTGCAGCAGTTTGCTCACCTTAATACATGAATTGTTACTGATTTGTTTGTTTTGGGGGCCAGGGACCGAACTCAGGGCCTTGTGCTTGTGAGACAAGCACTCTGACCACTGGGCTAAATCCCCGGCCCATAAATTGTTATTGAAATGGAATTTAAAATCTGCAATATGACAATAGTTTGGTAGTTTTGAAGGAAATTGATAAGAGAAGCCAGAAAATGGAGCCCCACCCCTCAGCTTTTTTTTTTTTTTTTTTTTTTTTGCCGGCAGTGGGGATTGAACCTGCGGCCGTGCACGCTAGCCAAGCGCTCTACCAGTGTGCTACATCCCCAGCCTGAGACCTGTGTTATTTGCTGAGGACAAAACATCTGGAAAACCTGCCTCTTGTAGCAGCATCAATGGACTGACTGCATTCTGTCTAGCCTGAGAGGAAAGCTGAATAGTCATGCCAGTACATCGACTTTGCTGTTACAAACATCACAAGAAAGACCTGAGCTTAGGAAGGAATTGGCTGATCTAGGCAGAAGTGAAAAGGAGTAGAACCAAACACAGGGGGCCTCGAAGGGCTGTAAAACAGTGAATCTCCGTCCTTTAGATCCCAGCTAAGTTTGAAAGAGGCTTTGAATACCAAGGCTGGGAAGACTCAGCCTGCAGCAAGCATCACACTAAGGTTTTCCCACTCCAATATACTTCTGATGAACTCGAGGTAGGTGCCACTGAGAGGCAGACTGAAACCGAGAAGGCAGTGAATCGGGCTCACGGATTGTGCAGGGAGGCACCGCCAGCATGGTACTGGGCTTCACAACGACTGGAGCGAAAACCCACAAGCCTACTAAGTGCTAAGGAACTTGTTTTACCAAAGAAACCACAAACCTAGTGTCTTTTCTCTCATTGCTGAAACAAAATACCCCTCACCCAAAGTTAAAAGGAGGAAAGTTGTATTAAGCTCACAGTTTGTAGAAGTTTCAGTCCATAATCAGCTGGATCCAAGGCAGGGTGGCAGGCAGACAGGCAGAAGGCAGTAAATGACAGGCGAGCAAGGGACCTCAGTAGCTTCTTTCTGTCCCTTGTATCTTATCCAGGCTGCCAGGATTAGAGCAGTGCCAAACCACTCAGTGGACGGATTTAGTAATCACATACCCTTAATCCCAGCATCACACACTCTAGATCCAGCCACCTCTGAAAAAGCCCCACCTCTGGCTGCATGAGGACTTGGGAGGACATCTAGACACAAGCCGTAACACCTAGATTTGAAAAGCCACCGACTCTTTGGGGCCATGGACTAGGGAGTTCCTTTCAAAGAGAACTGGGATTTTTTTTTTTTCCCTTTTTTGTTAGTCAGGGTCTCACTATGTAGATCAGGCTGGATTTGATCTATGTACCCTAGGCTGGCCTTGATCCTGTGGTCATTCTCCTGCCTTGGCTCCCCAAGTGCTGGGATTACAGGTGTGCATTACCACACCTGGCTGAGAATTGGGATTTTAAATAAACCTCTCCACAATGAATTCTAGCAATTTTCTAATTTGGGAACCAGTGACACCTGCATTTTCTGATCGCCCCTTTCCCAAATAGGACTTGTGACTGCAGTTATTCTGTCCCTGTCCCCTCACTGTATGTGCCACAAGAGCAGGTAAGTGATCCCTGAGTTTAGAGTTTATAAGACCTAATGAGCTGCATCAACACCTGAGGCAGACGACCAGGCAGCAGTGGTGACTGGTCTTGGAGGCAAACATGCCTCAACAGGGCACAGGCTACCTCCTTTGGAGAAAGGGCACCCATGGCCTCCAAGGTGACATTAAAGGCCTGCGAACTGACCACCAAACTTCTCCTGTTCTTCTGGGCAGAGGTAATTACACTCCCCACCTCCTGCAGTTCAGCATGGCCAGGTGACAACTCTAGCAGACACAATGAGGGATGAGAAAGAGACGCATACCACTTCAGGTCCATCACACACCCTCATTCTTTCCCTGGCATGCCAGCAGGTGCTGATGTCCAAAGAAATCTTGGAAGCCACATGCTGAAGAGGGCAGATCCTGGTAGCCCAGGACGCTGAACAACTGCATGGAGTAGAGTCCTTCACCCAAGTCAGACTGTGGGATAAGTTACCCAACTTCTCTTTCAATTTGCTTTGCAGTACTGAGGACTGAATTCAGGGCCTTTGCACTGAGCTACATCCTTAGCCCTTTTCAAATTTTTTGAGATATGTTCTTGCTCACTGGCTAAGTTGTCCAGGCTGGGGTCAAACTTGGATCCTTCTGCCTCAGTCTCCCAGGGTGCTGGGGTTACAGGTGTGGGCCATCAGGCCTGGCTCTTTCCCAACTTCTGGAAAGTCCACTTAGCATTCTCCAGTCCCTGAAGGGGCACTCTGAACAATACTCATTCACATCTAATGAGCACACTGATTGCACCAGGCACATGTGTGAATTTAATCCCCACAGCGCCCCCCAATATGTCTCATGTTACAGATGAGGAAATGGAGGCACGGGAAGTTTAGTAACTTCCCCAGTCAGGTAAGCTAGTAAGTGGCAAAGGGGGGTCAGAGTCGTGCAGGCTGGCTCTAGGTCCTCTGGTGTCCACTGGTCTCAACCACTTTGCTCCAGTGTACGGACTGCGCAGGGAGTTATAAAGCACCTGTCTTTATGGCTCATTCTGTTGGGTTCAGGCAGAGATTACTACTTGTGTGTGAGCAAAAAAAGGGGCAGGGAGACAGAGACAAAGGCAAAAGTGAAGTAACCACCTCAATTTAGAAAGAAATCGATCAAACAAAATTCTTATGGTAAAAACTTTATTGTCTTAAATATCAAATGTTTTACACATCACTTTTTCTTCAGAAAGTTCCTATTAAAAAAGAAAAATAAAATAAAGTGTTTGATTACTTAGGGCTGACTTACATTTTCAGTATGACAAAAAATTCAAACTCAAAGGCATCAAGTTCACTCAGCTGTAGACAGGTCCTATGTTCAGCCCCTAAACTAATGGCATAATGCAGCCAACTCTGGGATTCCTGAGTCTGGTTCCCTTAAATTCTCAGAGTTTTCCCAACTCTCAAAACCAAAGCATGCGGGAGTGACTAACCTACTGGCAAGCCTACTTTGCCAGTCAGCCTAGTTCTCGTAAGATGCAGTAGTCTCAAAGCTTAAAGAAAATCTTGCAATACAAGAAAAAAAAAAAAAAAAAGGAAAGAGGGGTTTCTAGTACTACGTTTTGCCAAATATGCCTATAAAACTGGTAAACAAATCTTTCTTGAGTGCAAAGGCTATTAGCCCAACTTGCCATGAACATGAGATTTGGAATAAAAACACACAAGTTAATTTTTATTGTAGGTACGTGGTGAAAAAAGCAAATTCAACCAGTAGGTAGAATTGTTCTATCACCAGAAGTATTTCAAAAGGGTGATCAGGGGTGTGAAGAACAGAAATCTAAGCAGACAGAAAGGTTTCGGATGGATGGCCTAAAACTCAGAAATCTCGTAGGACTTTAAAGAAGGAGACAGAAGCCTGGTCAAGGAGTCTGGAAACACACTGCTCTGACAGGAAATACACGGCTTCCCTTCTGTAGGTCACAGACCCATTCATTCAAGGTTGCAGACAAGACAAAATCATTTCTCATCAGATGAAATGTCCTAGGAAAAAAATGCCTCAGCCTGACCCTTTCCCAAATTAGATAACGAAAATCTTCAGGTACAGAAAAACATAGTTCTGTAAAGTTAGCCCGATTTTGTGGTCTCTCTCTCCACTTCCCCATCTGCTGTAGTATCTCAGGTAAAGAGACATCCTCGATCCCTTGTGCCATTTTCTAGACCAGTTTCATGCCTTAAGGTGGTACCCTACAAGCTCTCAGCAGAGTCCGCACAGGTTTAAGGCTCTAGTGTCCGGATTACCAGTCATCGACAGTTTCCTAACTGCGAACCTCAGCATTCACTAGGAGCCAAGACTCAAATTCTGCCTCTGCTTCAGATCACAACAGAGATGGTGCCTGTTTCAATGGGTTAAAGGACATCCCTTAGATGGAGCCCTCCTGCTGAGACTTGGAGCCTTGAATTCTTTTGTAAATCAGTCCTGCCAACTACCCAGTCTCAGAACCTCTTTTCCTGCTCTAGATTCCTGTTTTCATATGCCGCACTCAGCTGCTTTAAAATAGCACACCCTGCAGAATCCTTGCTAAGTCCTGTCACCCCAGATGGCCAGTGTTCAGAGCAGCCGTGCTTGCCGAGGGCTGTGGGAGGCTGTGCGGCGCCCTCCCGGGAGAAAGTCCTGAGGAAGGTTGGCTGTCATTGGTGCATATTTAGGGTCATCTGCCATTAACTTGGACTCCTATCCTGCCCATCCCTTTCCTCCCACCAGTATTATAAATTGATTTTTCAATGCCTGATCTCTTCAGGTATTTCTACCAAATGTTACAAATTTTTTTCTTTTTTTTGAGACAGGGTCTCACTATGTAGTTCAGACTGGCCTTGAATTTGCGACAATCCTCCTCCTCCAGCCTCCCGAGTGCTGGAATTGCAGGTGTGCACCACCACACCCAGCTCTCTGATTCTTTTTCAAAAAAAAAAAAAAATTTTTTTTTGTTTTGTTTTGAGACAGGGTCTATGTCACAGAGACTGGCCTCAATCTCTCAATCCTCCTGCCTAAGCCTCCCAGTGTGGGATTACAGGTGTGCACCACACTCACCATTATAAAATTTCAGAGTAATTCTAGGGCTGATGATGTATCTGTGACACAGTGCTTGCCTAATGTGCACAAAGCCCTGGGTTCAATCCCCAGTACTGGGGAAAAAACAAATTCTAGGTTCCCAGCATCTGATTCCATTGTGGGCTTGATTCTTCCCAGGTGGCTCTAAATTGGAACAAAGTAACTCTAATGACTTCAAAAATAAAGCATGCTAACTGGTGCAGTGGCATATGCCTGTAATCCCATCTGCGTGGAAGGCTGAGGCCGGAGGATCCCAAGTTTGAGACCATCCTGGGCAACAGAAGACCCTGTCCTGGGGAAGAGAAAAAAAAGCTTATAAGCAAAAATAGATCTTGCCTTTCAAGTTAAAATTTGTTTTCTGGGGGCTGGGGATTTAGCTCAGTGATTAGAGTGCTTGCCTTGCAAGAACAAGGGCCTGAGTTCGATCCCCGGCACCACAAAAAACAAAAACAAACAAACAAAAAATTTGTTTTCTGTCTCACTATTAAATTGAAAGCTTCACAAGGGAAGTGTCTAACCTCTTAATAGTCACCCCTGAATCCCCAGTTCCACCAATGCCTGGCACACGGGCACTCAATATTTGATGAGTGGATCAGAAAGTCACAAAAAGATTTTTTGGGTGGGGGGAGCACTGGGACTTGAACTCAGGGCCTTGTGCTTGCTAGACAAATACTCTTACCACTTTAGTTAAATCCCCAACTCCACAAAGATTCTTGTGCAAAATTCATACCATAAGCCAGCCATGGTGGTGTCCTCCTGTAATCCTTGTACTCAGGAGGCTGAGGCAGAAGCCCCGAGAGCTTGAGGGGCTACAGAGTGAGTTCAAGACCAGCCTTAACTACATAGTGAGACTGTCTCAAAAAAAAACCAAAAAAACAAAAAAACCAGGCATAGTAGTTCACACCTGTGAAATCCCAGAACCTGGCAGGCTGAGGCAGGAGGATCACCACAAATTCAAGGCCTGCCTGTGCTTATATAGCAAGGCTGTGTCTCAAAAACAAAACAAAATTTGGGGCTGGGGATTTAGCTCAAGTGGTAGAGCACTTGCCTAGCAAGTGTAAGGCCCTGACTTTGACACCCAGCACCCAAAAACAACAACAACAACAAAAAACCCCAAAAAACAAAACAACAACAAAATACCTCATATTGCATAGCCTTTAAGGGAATAGTTAATTTCTTTTTACATATTAAGAATTTGAGTTTTTTCTCTCTTTTATCCATCCTAACACCAACAGTACAATAAAGAAAATAATAAACATCTAGACCACTTTGTTTACCTGATGCAAAACTTCATATAGCAACCTAGTGGTAATTGTGACTCTGCTCAGTGACGGGGGTCTGAAGCCCACTTCAAGACTTCAAGCGAGTCCTCATCTCCAGGAGGGTTACTTTCAAACCTTTTCCCTGATGCTCCCACTTTCTTTCCCCACCATTTGATGCCTCTGCTATTCAGAGAAACTAAGGCACAAAAGAAAAGCAAGAACATTAAAGGTTCACCTCTAATTCTTTATTCAATGAACTCCTAACACCCCCTACAGAGGCTCCACTAAGCATAAAATTTGAGCCATGATTTCACATTCCAGTTCAAAGGACAGGCTTTGGATCGACTTTTTTTTTTTTTTTTTTGGTGCCAGAGATCGAACTCAGGGCCTTGTGCTTGGTAAGCAAGCACTTTAACCACTAAGCTAAATTCCCAGCTTCAACTTTATTGTGTAAGAGCAATCAGCATTAATTCTCTGGGGGGAAAAAGGCTATTTTTATTTTATGGAACTCCTAACATGAGAAGTAACATTCATTTTCTAGGAAGGGAAACTCATAAAACTGTCTTTTTAGTTCAGTCACAGAATACACTAAGTCACCAAATTCAAATGAGAAATTGGGCCTTCAGGTGAGCGTGAGAGAGAACACATAATCCAGTTATCACCTCCTATTTATTATATATTGATTTTTTTTTTTGCTGCTGGGGATCAAAGTCGGGCCTCACATGCTAAAGCATGCACTGTACCACTGAGTTCACCCAGGCCCTGATTAGCTTCTCTATGATGCTTTGCCAGTGACAGGAAGTTTGAAATACGCAGCAATTCAACCTTCCCGTGTCCCCTTGCCACAGGCAGCCAACAGGTAGGGGAAAGGCAATCAGAATGCACTGTGACTCTTCTGGCTAGTTATGTGCAAGGCAGTTTATTACATACATGGTGGGATAAAAGCCACCATAAGTGAAGACTATGTCTGTAGATATAAAAATTGCTTGCTTTTTAATCTATGTAAAATTAACTCTAAGATATCTGTCAATCACCATACATGTGATGGCTCAGACATGTATTTATAGACATGAGCTAAAAAGTCACACCAACAATTTTTATGGCTTTCATTAGAGATAGCTGTGATAAGGGAAGAACAAGTGGATCCCACATTAACTGGACATCACACAATCAGTGACAAAGCCTCATGTTTCACTCCTAGGTACCCTCTTGCTAGAGAATGTGCTGTGGAGGGAACACTCGAGCTTTGTCTCCGTCAGTGCACATGAAGTCAGGGAGCTCTGGGAAGTACAGGCTGCAAGACAGAAGGGTTCCAACACACACACTATCTACCCAGCTTCCTCTGCCAGGCAACTGCTTCTCCTTATCCCTTAACAGCTGAAGCCCAGACTGTGGCACGAAGGCTCCTGGCTGTCTGGAGGCCTAAACAGGCAGAGCTGGAAATAGTTTTTAGGTGCCAAAAAGCAAAATCCATAGCCTAGGTACAGCTGTCTGGTTACCAAGCTCATCCTTCTACACAGGAACTGACTCAAGGGATAACACGAGTCTTACAGGGAACCCTCTTCTCTTTGGCGAATAAGCGAGACCACCCTAGATGTAAGTGCTGACCGCAGGACTGCCCCCACCCAGTTACGGTAAAGGAGCTGTCCAGTAAAGCTGCCCGGTGCAGGTTATGGCTATTATCAGCTCTGTTGACAATCAGAGGCGTTCATAATGACTTGATCTTATTTTTACAATACATAATTTCTGCACTTCTGAAGTTCTTAAAAGTGTTAAACACTGAATAAAAACTGACAATGCAAGTTCACCAGTGTAATGTTCCCTAATACCCCTTGTGTTTTAGAACTGCTAAATTAAAAAAATCATTCAAAATCCTAACAAGGTCAACAACTTTATTTTTATATGAATGATGGACAGAAAGTGATATTTCAAAAATCAAAACCAAGTATATGTTGAAAAAAAAAAAGACCAAAAGGAATAAGGATATTTGGCAAGTGGGTTAATTAAGCTCATTGAAAGTATTCCTAACAAGAATACCTGTACAACTGTAAGCCTATTCAATTTTCTCCTAAAAATAAATATACAGATACATACATAAAAACTAATGAAATCTTTTCCAGACTGATATTATCTACTCCACCGGGGACAGGTTCCCAAACCTCAACTATAAAGTTAGTGGCCAGCTTCTGAGCAGTGTGCTCAGGCCTGGTAGGCAGCCACTGTCTGGGAGGAGTCTACTGTCGTTGATAAATTCCCTTACCCACCCCACCCTGTGCCCCAAAGATTTACATCCTTGAAATACACTCTCAAACCACCACCCATAAAGCAAATACAGGGCCCCACTGCACTGCTGCTGGATTTTGCCTTAATCATAGCACCAACTACTTCATTACAATCACAGCTCTAAGGTTTGGTCGACAGAAATCCTGTAACGGTTTCCTAGTGCATCTTACGTCTTTGGTGTAGGGCAGGCAAGAGTCTACTACATAGGGCTGCCTGTGAGTTTAAAGACGGCCTGGTTCACCTGCTGTTCTGAGTGCCCACTGGAAAGCAACAAACCACAACTCCTTCTGTCAACCATTTCCTAACTTCAGAAAAGGTCATGATGAATCTATGTGACTTGCATCAGGTCACTGAAGTCTCACAGCACACATACAAACAACACAGCAAAAAGAAACTGGGATTAGGAGAGAAATGCCTCTACGTGCCCCTAAATTAAAGTTTCAAAAACTCCTGAGATGAGCTTCCATTTTGATTGTGCTCAGTGATTTAAAGTTTAATGGAAAGAACAAGCTTTCAGAGAGAGTCAGACTTCAGAAAAAAATCATTTAACTCTAAGTTCAGAAATCACTGTTTCAAAAATGTTGCAAACTACAATCTGGAATCAGGAATAATCATTCTCAAAAATTAATTTTAGTTTTCATTATTTTTTTCTTGAGACAAGGTCTCATTATGTAGCCCAGGCTGGTCTCAAATTTGTAATCCTCCTGCCTCAGCCTTTGGAGGGCTGGGATTACAGGTATGTACCACCACACCTGGCTTTCAAAACTCTTAAAAAAAGAAAACCAAGATTTCAGATTTCTACTAGGTACCTAAAAGAACAGTTCATTTTCTAGGAAAGAATTATCTAAAACCTATCCAGTAGGATTATTGCACAGTGGGGCCCACAGGACAATGACTTCCAAGGGCTAGTCCTTATATAAAAAAAGGCCACAATAAATACTTCTATATATTTTGCCCCACTCCAATTTAACATGGTAAACACAAACATGAATCTTGCTTAAAAAAGAAACTCCTGAGGAAAGAAAGGGATGGAAAACTTCACCAAGGCCACTTAAGTCAGAAACTATTATTATTTTCACTGCCATGAACGACACCACATAAACCATTCCAAGCACCAAGATGAACCAGAGACAAGACTATCACACTTCAATATTTCACTCAGATCACAGCCCAAATGGAGCTCTGGAAGAACTTCCTAGTAGAAGATGAGTTTGGAAAGAAAGAAGCTGCTGGCAATCAACCCATTCAACTGAACCAGCGTTCCTCATTAGTCATTAAGGGCTGAGGGGTTATCAGGGAGACGCTAACAAACCCAATCTTTAGTAAATTCCAGCGTTTATCGAGGCCATTATTTTTCTTGCACAGTCCTTGACATTTGCAAATGGAATCATGATTGGGGCCTCTTTTTCCCCTTTCCTTTTAAATTCTGGGTAGCACCATGTCTCACTCTAAAGTTAATTCTAAGATATCCCACCCAATGTAGTAAAGGTATTTGGCAATCAACCCATGCACTCAGCAGCTTGTGATGCACAAAGTAGCCTAAGTTTTAACCTCCCCCCTCCACTCACCCTATTGAAATATCAAATCCTGAGCACACAAATAAAAGCATACCAATCTAGGATATATTATTCAATTATTCTTCAATTTCCTGTTATAACTGGTGAATCATAGTACACAAGACACTGTGTGTAATTTCAAACACCAAGCTGTACAGTCCAAAGTTTCTAGGTTGATGACTGAGTCAACAAGCCATATCCTCCTGCCTGTAGCAGAGACACAACTATGGCGGGAAGCTCATCTGTTTCTAATCGCATGGGTGGTGGGGTTTCTCATGGCTTCTGCTTTTTAAAGCATTCACTCTCATTCTAAAATGTTATGCTATACACAAAATGATCCATTTTATTCCATTGTACATCACCTTAATGAGAATAAAAAGCTTTTGTATGCACATACTGCCAATACATTTTAAAAGGCCCAAAATTTAACAAGTAGAATCGACAAATTCATCAGACAAGAGATCATAAATTACTTTGGCCGAAAAAAATCTTTAAAAAAAAATCTGGCTCAACATTCTGCTTGCAGGTTTCTACATAGACTGTATGTGGTGAGGGTATACGTGTGTGTATAGAGTGCGAGCGCTTCTTTTCCTTTTTTCTCTTTTTTAAAGGGAATGGAGTATGGTCTAGCCCACTTTCCCATAGTTATGTAGGAACTACAATGTTCTTTGCTAGCAAAACGAGAAGTGCAAGGTCTGCATTTCCACCAACTCGATGCAAAGCCCCAAGAGCTTCCTGCAAAGTAAAGCCGGCGCGGAGAATCCGGTCAATATCTGTGGCAGGAAAAATCAAGGGTGAAAGAAGGGAGGGACTTGATGATGACTGGCTGGTAGGTGGTTCCAGTTCAAGAAATGGCCTTGCAGCGTCAGGACAGGCATCTTCTCTGGTTTCGGGCCTGTCTGTTACTAGATTCTGTATGACATGACCCAAGTCTTTAACCAGTATGAAGCTGGGTGGCGAAGACTCAGTTTGTTCAGAAGTTGGATTGAGGGCCTCCTCCTCACCTGCTGTGAGACTGGGTGTAATCTCCACACCTACGGTGCAGTGTAACTGATTAGATAATTTAGCTGGGGGGAGAGTGACAGAACTGCTCTCACTTACTGACTCTCTAGATTTGGGGCCAACTTCCCTGTCAGGTGACAGGCCCTCACCTGGATCCTGGAAGCCAGTATTTTCTGGATCTTCTGTTCCGGTGCCAGTTGCAGCGCCTAAGTTTTCTGTCTTCACTGATACACATGCGGCCTCATGAAAGGCGACTTGTGGATACGGTTCTCTGCGGGGTGGATGCTCGTTTTGAGTCCACCTTTCTGAAAGGTCTTTAACACCTGTTTGGCTCTCGGCTACTGTTTCTGACCAACAAATAACTTCCGATGTATCTTCTGGAGCTGGCTTACTACTACTGACCAAAAGCTCGTGAAGTTCTTTCAAGGCTGCTGTTATAGACGAACAAGATTCTTCTGTTGACTCCACAGAGGGCTGACAACTGCCACAGAGACCTAAAGAGGGTGGGCTGCTGCCGTATTCATTATTTGTTCCGGACATTTGAACATTACTTTCTGGGGGCTGTAAATCCTGAGTGGAAACGGAATTATTCACTCTTTCAGATGAAGGATTACATTTTGATGTTTCTACTTCCATCAAGGGATTATATGAAGTGAGACCAGATACATTGATGTTCTTGACCTTGGCATTCTGACTGTCTGCTGAATTAAGTACGGCAACTAGGGATGGTTCAACCGTATCTATTTCCATCAGCGTTTCTGAGTTTGAGCAGCCAAAGCATCCCGAAGGTAGAAAACTTTTCTCCGTGCTTGGAAGATCTGCATTCTGCTGTAGCTCATCCCCTTTTTTCGTAGCTTCCAAATCAACTAGTTTTTGTTGGTCCTGTTGCTTTTCTTCAGGAAGTTGAAGGTCCCCCAGGTCACGAAGATGTCCTTGGTCACACGGAGTGTTCTGTTGTACCTCATGCTGTTCATTCCCTGGTTCTGTGTGCTGCTGAAGGCCATTGAGCTGATACAGGTTCTGATTTTCTGGGTGCCAACCCTTTCCGTCCACAAGCATCAGTGGTTCATGCATTGTAGTAGTTGTGACAGATAAATGAGCTTCCTGTCTTGTATGGAGATAAAATTTGAGGCCCTGGGTGCCTCTTTCAGCAGATTTCCCCAGATTCTCTCTAAGGACTGCTTCTTGGGATGAATTTTGCAAAGGCCTAGGTGGATTCTGGTCTGCTGAGGAGGCATGATCAGAAAGATCCTGTAGAGGAAGAAGTTCGTTCTTTCTTGAGTTTATCTGGAATTCAGCTGAAGCCTTCAAAGCCTTTACAGCTTTAGGTTCAATGCTATCCGGGTCACTGGGCTTGACAGGGCAGATTGAAGCAGAGGCAGAGCGAGCAAGACTCATAGGATAACCAGTCTCAGAACTGGGTCCTGAAGAATGGGCTGGATGGGTAAATCCATCTGAAGTTGGTAATGATGACATTCCCAGTGAGGTAGATTCTTTACCACTTTTCTCTGTCACAAAAGAGAAAGCAAAAAGATTAACTGGCAGGTAATAAAGGCCACTAAATGATCAGAGGATATAAATCTAAACAGGACAGTATAAAAGTAAGTCCTCAAAAACAAAACAAAACAAAACAAAAAGTAAGTCCTTTGACTGGCTTTTCTTATACATATAGACATGATTTTAAAACCCCAAGAATCTTTCTCAATGTGTTAGGCAATTTAACATCACGGAATCAGAGGAAGAAGTGGAAATGTTCTTTCCTTTTCCTTTTTTTTTCAAGTGTTGGGGATCGAACTCAGGGCCTTGTGCTTGCTAGGCAAGCACTCTATCCACTGAGCTAAATTGCCAGTCCCAGCAGGAATGTTCTTGATAACACATGCTTACAGTAGTTCAAGATGTGTTTACATTAACAGCTTGGTCAGTGCTCAGGCTGTGGCACACTTACACATCTTAATTCCCAGTGAGTCTACAGCTCTAGAGTAGTTTCTTCAAGTGTGTTTTTTCCACTTGTCCTAAAATTGCCTGGGATGCTTGCTAAATATGCAGGCTCTAGAGTGCCATCTTTGGAGTAAACTCAGAAGCTTGTACTTTCAATGAGCTTCCCTGGGTGATGGGTGATTTTTTTTTTTTTTTTTTGGTGCCGGGGACTGAACTTAGGGCCTTGTACTTGCAAGGCAAGTACTCTAATCACTGAGCTAAATCCCCAGCCCTGTTTCTTTCAAGTGCTCTAACCACTGAGCTAAATCCCCAGCCCTCCCTGGGCGATTCTTAAGCACATCATGAATCTTGAGAAACCTTGCAACATGGTAATTCCTGTGCCAATGCACTTTTCAGGCTTCAGATGTGAGCAATGAACTTAGAAATGAGGAGTACAAAAGCAGTTATACTTGAGACAGAGTAGGAATTATAAGGAGAAATAAGAATTTGCACAATGCGTGCAGACTTTGAGAAGACAGAAATATAGCTAAAGATCAAAGAGATTAAATTCCAATCATCATCCTACCAAATGTTGCAACTTTATTTATTTTTATTTTTTTAGTTTTTTGAGACAGGGTCTCACTTTGTAGTTCAGGCTGGCCTTGAACTAGGTAGCCCAAGCTGACCTTGAACTCGCAGCAATCCTCCTGTCTCTGTCTCCAAGTGCTGGATTTACAGGTGTGCACCACCACATCTGGCAGCAATGACTCAACTTAAAAGTCACTGCAGTTTAATGAACCGCAAACACGATGGCAGCCTTAAACACTAGCTCAGTGCGGACATCATAATGTCACTAAACATCAGTTGCAATCTTGTGACACTGAACAAGTTAAAAACTGACCTTTAAACACTTATTATAACTAACAGTCAAAAGACTCATCCAAGGTTAATCACAAAACACTGGTTAGATGCAACTCAAATGCTTTGGGCTGAATGTTAACATTCAACATAGGACCTTGACCATAATTTAAGTGATGAAGCAATGCAGTTACAATTCAAACAGCTTTAATTCTAATCAAACACTGGTAAACAACAGAAGATAAAGCATTGTGCCAGGAAATTATTGACTTCTTAGAAAATAACCTTATTTTACTTATAGTTTAGCAGTAAACAGGAAAACAGCGTGTCTTACTTAAATTATATCCATCAGAAACTAGAAACACAGTCACTGGTTTTACCAATCTAGTCAATAAGCCTGATTCTGAAAGATGTTCCATTCTGATCTGATGCTAATAGAAAATTACACTGTAATGAAACATTCATGTTAGCAACATACAGTGGCCTGGTAAAGGCGGTTCGGCACTGGTACACCAGTTACGAATCACCACGTGAGTGAAGGTCAGCACATTCTCAATCGATACTGCACCCACCTACTGTGAGAGCAGCTGACAGCCCCGTATACCTGATATGGTCACTTTCACTAGCCTCAGTTCTAATTGTAGCGCAGGACCAGGTCAGTACTACAGGATGCTTAAGAGAAGAGGATGAGAACAATGGACAGTAAGGATAATTAAACTACGCCCATTTGTAACCCCCCTTACGAGGGGAAAAGAGAGCGAGGAAGAGAGAGGGAAGAGAAGGGAGGGGCAGGTAAGTGGTGTTTTTAGTGGTGGGGGCAGGGGGATTAAATGCTATGAATTCAATTACAAGCAGCCAGAATATCCCCACGAAGTCCTTAGTCTTGTGAAAGGAAACCTTTCCTGCTGTATCAGGCTAGCAAAGTCTCAGTTCCTGTTGTAGGGATGATAAAATGTAAGACCTGCCTATGTTTGCAACTCCTGTGACCAGACAAGTTACCCAACTTAAGCTTCCATTTTTTTCTGGAACAGAATGAAAATTTCTGCCTTTCTGTAATTCCAGGTAGTCATGTACAGTACTGGGAAAAAAGAGCTTTCAGCTTTTGAGAGGAAAGGGACTTAGGAGAACCCTAAAGGTGCAGGCATCTCCACTGACAAAGTGGTGTGATGCCAACATTCTTGACCTGATATTCACAACAGCACAGCGGGTACTTTTTACTGAGTTTTCCCCCCTTTTGAAATGTCCTAATAATTGATAAAATTTTAAACAGGAATATATATTTACGTATGTCTGTATGCCAACATATGGAACTGTAAATACAGGCTAGGTGGAACCGCAATTAAATGGAGTAACGGCCAGTGGCAGAAGCTCACTCCCACAACTGCCACTGACAGAGAGATTCTGAGAGCACAGACGACAACTGCATGGAAGGCTTAACGCGGTGTCTATAAATACCTGGTCTGGGGCCCACTCCAGGTGCAGTACACACACACTACATGCATCATGGCTTCTGACGTTCTGTTTGGATTAGGAAACAGACAAGCAAACTTGGGTTAATAGTGCAAACCACACAGCATGCAGGGGTAGTCTCCACTCCTTTGCCAGTTTTAAAATCAGCAACTAGTAGGCTCAAAATTGGGGAATATTTCTACAGTTTGGATATCCAAATGATTTTCTGGTCGCTTCATTCTCCCACAACATGTAAAGCAAAGTGTCAACTTCAACCTTTTTTTTTTTTTTTTGCTTTTTGAGACAGGGTCTCGCTATGTAGTTTGGGCTGGCCTTGAACTCATGGCAATCCTCCTGGTTCAGCCTCCTGAGTTCTGGGATTACAGGCATGTGCCACCACACCTGGTGCTTAACAGATTTTTAACTGAATTTAGAAAGAAATTAATTTTACACATCTCTACTCAGAAAATTTATGAATAAACATGTCAGGTGAAAAGAGTAGATCCATCAGATAGAATTAGATTGTAAGATCTTATGGCATAAAGGTGAGTGAATACACATAACAATCACTCCAAATTTCTCAGTTGAGATTCATTTTTAGAAGAAAAGAAGTATGATTAAATTTTATCCTGACTTACCTTCTTTTTGTCAGTTTAACATATCAAATAAAGCTCCGACTCTAAATTCTTTTTCTTTTTATTTGGTAGTACAGGGGACTGAACCCAGAGGCTTTGTTCTGAGCTATATCCCCAGGTCTTTTTTTTTTTTTTTTTTTTTTTTTTTTTTTTTTTTTTTTTTTTTTTTTTTTTTTTTTTTTTTTTCCTTTTTTTTTTTTTTTTTTTTTTTTTTTTTTCCTTTTTTCTTTTTTTGGGTAATGGGGATTGAACTCAGGGCCTTGCACTTCCAGGCCTTTTTTGACACAGGACTGCACTAGGTTGCTGCTACCTGTCCTGGGCTCACACTTGTGATCTTCCTATCTCTGCCTCCCAGAGTACTGGGATTACAGGTGTGTGCCACCACACCTAGCTAAATTATTTTTTCTTTTTTTTTTTTTTTTTTTGTGTGTGTGTGTGTGTGTGTGTGTGTGTGTGTGTGTGTACGCTGGGGATCAAACTCAGGGCCTGCTTTCTGCTTGCCAGGCAAGCACTCTACCACTCAGCTAAATCCCCAACCCCTAAATTATTTTTCAATTGATAGAAAATATAAATATACTTTGATGGAAAGTATCTACCAAAGTAACAGCTTTTTACAAAATACCTTCACCTATTACGTCTAGAGTTTGGATTTGGGAAGTTGGGTTTTTCAAAGAAATAGGATCCAATTTTGCAGAATTATTTTCTCTATTTAAAGATTATAAAAATCAGCATAAGTCATATGTACCAGTAACAAAAGGTTACATGGATAAAAAGCCACTTCCTTTTTATCCTTTGAAACTGGTGTATCTCCTTCACTGAGCATGAAAACATCTGTGGTATGTATTTTAATCTCCTAAAGTTTCTATTAAAATAAAGTAATCGCTCAACAGGGTAATTGTTACTAGTAGGTTAGAAAAAACATGGCTGTCATCAGCTAATGTTTCTCTAATAATAGCACAAAGACTGGAGAGAAAGAAATTTGAGAAATAGTAATTTATCTTCATATTAACATGTAGTATGACTAAGTTGACAAATTACCCAAATTTAAGTAGGTAGGTCAAATTTACTCATGCTCACCTTGTTGGGAAGATTAAATTTCCCTCCTTCCTTCAACATAAGTTGTGACCAGAACTGTACTATTGTTGGGGGGGAGGAGGTAGTGTTGAAGCCAGAGCCATGTGCACACCAGGCAAGTGCTCTGCCACTGAGCTACACTTCCAGCCCAAAACTGCACTTTATATGCAACACTGGGCTAAAAGGTGATGAACCCTTTAGATTCTGAACAAGGCCAGCTTGGACAATTGCATCTACTATCCATGCCCATTTTAGCCTCAAGGCTGGACACTGGAATGTTCTTGAGTAACACGTGGCAATAGCTGGGCATGGTGGCAAATGCCTGTAATCCCAGCATTCTGGGAGGCTGAGGCAGGAGGATCACAAGTTTGAGCCCAGCCTAGGCAACTCAGAGACCCTGCCTCAACATTAAAAATGAAAAGAACAGGGGATACAGCTTAGTGTGAAGGCTCCGGGTTCTATCTTCAGTACTGGGGTTGGGGGGTGGAGTGGTAAACTTGGCTGCTTTTTATCTCTTTTGTCATTAGAAGAAACCTATTCTCTGAATGTCTAACTCTAATACATTTTACTGTACTAGAAAAAAAATCAATGTGTGACATTAATCATACTGATGAATAACTGTGGCTCAGGACTTTAAATAACTCCAATTTAAAAGGTAATTCTTGGGCTGGGGATTTAGCGCAGTGGTTAGGGTGCCTGCCTAGCAAGCACAAGGCCCTGAGTTCAATCCCCAGCATACACACAAAAAAATAAATAAAAGGTAATTCTTAAAAGAGAAAAGGTAATTTTTTCGAGCTTCTACAAAATGCATCCTACAGTCATTGTTTTGTAACAGATGGGGGATTTGTGCAAAGCTGTGCTGCTCCATTTTGCCCAGAATACTGGCTTTGTCTTTATATTTAAATAGCTGTAACACTTGAGACCTAGAAAAAACTATTAAGTCCCTTGACTTGAATAGTTTTCACGCTGTTCAATGGTGTTATGACACTACAGTGATCTCAGTAAGAGCAGAAACATCACATTTTGATTACTGTTCAATTATGATTCCAGCTACTGCTTCTTCCGTGTTTGGTGGCAGTATTTTTTTTGGGGGGTGGTGCTGGGGATTGAACCCAGAGCCTTGCGCTTGCCAGGCAAGAGCTCTACCACTGAGCTAAATCCCCAACCTCACTTTTTTTTTTTTGGCAGTACTTTCAATAAGTATTTAAAAAGTACTACTTGGTCACTGTAACAATGCTGTCCTTCAAACTAACTGGGTCTAAGAAAAGGAAAGAAATTTTGGGGGAAAGTCTGCTGAAGTAAAAATTAAGTATCTGCTTACTGCTATAACTTCCTTTAGGAAAAAAACCCAAAAATCCAACCTAAAATTAAGTTTTAGGGAGACTGCCCAAAGGTACCAAGCAAATACCACCCTGATCTATCTTGTATACAACAATGGAGTGTTTCTCTACCTGCTGAAACCAAGTTCTTCTTTACTGTACTAAGAGATGAGAGGGAAGAAAGAAGACAAACAATGAACACATCTTCTGCTCGGTGAGACTGATCACAAACTGGGAAGGTTTTACCCTGGCTGAAAGTATTACCCAAGAGCTCAACCATCCCAATACCTGCATCCTCTGCTGATTTCAGAATGGCTTCTGCTAACTCCCGGTCTGCAATCTCCTCCGGTCGGACTTCCTCTCGCCCGGCGCCATATGCTAAGCGGGCACACTCGGGCAGCTCTCCCTCGGGAAGGAAGGTTGTCTGTGAGCCTGTGGTGCCGATCACCAGTACATTTTTCTTGAGATCAATGGAACACTTAAGAGGAAGAAACCAAAGAAAAATGGTAGAAGATAAAAACGCCATGCAGAAAAATTATGAGCCCAAATTAAAAACCCCATTTAAAAGGAGCAACACCAACAGGGAGAGAGATGGCTAAACAAAAAACAAGACAGACTACTTTATCTTTAAAAAAAGCATTTAATTTTAACCCTGGTGATACTGCCAGTTATTTTACCTTTCTCCCCCCCCCCCCAAGTTTTAAAATGAGTTACTAGTATACTGCCAAGGCTGGCCTTGAACTTCTAGGATAAACAGCTGGGATTATGTGAGCACCAGTGTATCTGGTTTAGAACTCATTCATTCATTCACTCATTCATTCATGAGACAGGGTTTCACTATGTAGCTCAGGCTGGCCTTGAACTTGCAGTGATCCTCTTGCCTCAGCCTCCTGAGTGCTGGGATTACTGGCATGCACCATAATGCCCAGCTTAGAATTCTTTTTTGGTATTCAAAGTTTATATCAGAAAAACCTTTACAGGACACAATTTATATTTATTTGTCTTTATAGCAATATTTGATCATTTCTGATCATAAATATTTGTTGTACAAAACTTGGATAGGTGACAGGCATAATTAGCAGCCCCACTTTTTAGAAATATACAAATGATTTTTTCTAATAAAATTAAATCATATATTTAGTTTTATATTTACTTTTGCTTATTTTATAAAGGACAGCTTAGACTCTACACCAATGGTTTCAAAAATGGTAAATGTGCAAGGTGTCTTCTACAAAAGTATTCTTTATTTCATACATATGCTATTCCTCTCTGTGTATTTTTATATCTATTTAGTATAGGACAGAGCTGGGTATGGTGGCATATGACTGTAATCCCAGCTACTCAAGAGGCTGAGGCAGAAGGATTCAGGGTAGAAGCAGCCTGACAATTTAGTGAAACCCTGTTTCAAAATAAAAAATAAAAAGGGCTGGGGATGTAGCTTGGTGGTAGACCCCTCTGGAGTTAATCCCAGTACTGCAAAGAAAACAAAACGAAATGCAGTTGCACATATATAATTTGTCTATAAGGGTGGAGACCACTGGTCTATGCTCTAACTAAAATATAGGGAAGTTGGAGGACTGGGGATTTAGCTCAGTGGTTAGAGTGCTCGCCTTGCAAGCACAAGGCCCTGAGTTCGATCCCCGGTACAAAAAAAAAAAAAAAAAAAATTATAGGGAAGTTGGGGATTTAGCTCAAGTAGTAAAGCACCTGCCTCGCAAGTGCAAGGCCTTGAGTTCGATTCTCAACACCCACCTGCAAAAAAAAACCAAAAAAAACACGAACATATAAAGGGAAAGAGTGACAAGCTAATAAACTACGTTTTATTAATAGGTACACGTATTTACTCTTTCTATTTAGAACGCTGAGAAATTACAATGTACATTCTTTTCTAGGATTTTTTCCCCCCAAGCACATGCTAGTCAAGCACTTCACCATTGACCTACACTTCAGTTGGAATTAAAAATTTAAAAACAGAAAAATACTAGTGACATGAGTAATGACTACATATCAAAATCTATTGCAATTTTTTTTTGAGACAATCTCACTATGTAGTTCAGGTTGGCCTTGAACTCATGATTATTCCTAAGTTTTTATTACCCTGTGTATACAATGAAAGTGTATAAAACTCTGGAATTATTAGGCTTTAGAATAGAAATAAAAATATGACTACAAGCTAATATATTTTCAAATTATTCTCCCTCTACTAAAAAGAATTAACTCCCTACTAAAGACTTACTAAACTTAACACTCATAATAAACCATCAAAATGACACAAGGGAAGCAAATTGCCAGTTATAATGTCAAAGCAGACAGCAAGAGTTAGGAGATTCAGACAGTTTTCACAAAGCACCTAATTCTAATGACGCACCACTTCAACCCTCCTATGGCAACACAATCAGCTTAGGATGTTTCTAGGTTTGAAAAGTCATGCTTCTAGGTTTTCCAGTCTATGTAACCAACAGAAATGATGTGATAATAACTACATAACACGCACAAAGCAGATGCCAAAAAAAAAAAGAGTAAGTCCTTATTACCTGGTGCCGTTTAAGCATGTCCAGCCCCAGAAGCATGTCCATGGGCTGCTCCTCAAGAATAGAGAAGGAACACGCCAGGAAGTCCCCTTCGATCTGAACCTGAGCTGAAGCGCATGAAGAGAGGAGGTTACTGACATCTGCCTCAGGAGCCCTGGCTTCCTGCAACCGATCAAAGCCACAGCACTGCGTGTGAAGCAGTGACTGACCCATGAAGAGCTAGTAAAACCACGAACCAAACTGAGAGCCAGTCAAAGCCCCAGCACACAAAGTGGGTCCGGCGGAACTAGCATTCAGAACACCTGGCTTGCCATGTGATCCCAGGAGGTGACATGTGCAGCTAGAGAGGAAAGCAGGGATTAAAGGATTAAAAACAACAATAAACCCAATTTCTTCAATACTAACCACCTGCTTCCTATACATTTACAAAAGGTGTTTTAAAAGGGAATTTTACAATCTGTACATTTTATTTATTCAGTTAGTTTTTTTGAGGCAAGGTCTTGCTATGTAGTTGAGGCTGGCCTTGAACTTGCAGCGAACTTACACTCCTGCCTCAGCCTCCCAAGTGCTGGCATTATAGCTATGTGCCACCACCATGCCCGGGCCAATCTTTACATTTTATCCTTTTTAAATTAACCTACATTAAAAACTCCGTTTATTGTCAGGTCTAGTGGTGGATGCCTGTAATCCCAGCACTTGGGAGGCTGAGGCAGAAGGATCGCTGCATGTTTGAAGCCAGCTTGTGCTACATAGTGAGTTCAAGGCCAGCCTGAAACTATATATTGGGACCCTGTCTCAAAAGAGACAAAAATCCCAAACAAACAAACTCCCCCAAATCAAATAAAATCGGATTATTATTGCCTGTTATAATCAAGTTTCTATTTGCTAAACAGAGACAACTCCAAGGTCTGTCTTTGCTTGAACCTCCTGCGTTGCCCTTTTCATCAGCTTCTCTTCAGATTAAAAAAAAAAAATTACTTTGCTATTATTAAATAGCAAGCAGCATGAGATACATGTATAAAGCAGAGCAAAATAAAAACAAAACTAAGAAGAGTTAGACACAGTGACCCATGTCTGTAATTCCAGCACTCTGGAGGCTGAGGCAGGAAGACTGCAAGTTTGAGCTTGGCCTGGGCAACCCAGTGACTCAGAAAGACCCTATCTCTAAATAAAGGCTGGGGCTGGAACTCAGTGCAAAGGCCCTGGGCTCACTCCCAGGTACTGGGGTGGGGGGAGAATGTCCTCTATGTCTCACCCATCCTCATCCGACTTACTGCTCCCCCAACTCTCCCAACCAGTCTGGATTCTGTGTTCATCATTCCCAGCTTTTTCTCACAGTTTTTGCCAGTTTTGTACATAGATATAAGGAATATAGTGTTTATTTTGTGATTCTGAACTGATTCGTGGCTTTCACCCAATATACATTTTGAGATATATCCCAAGAGATGTACACGACTCCATTTCACTCACTCTGAGTCACCCTTCCAGCACTACACACCTAATGCACCAAAAGCGATGCATTCACTCAGGCACTGCACTCCTTGGTGGCGTCGTTTCTGCTGACAGATACAATGGAACCATGAATATTCTCATGCATTCTCCTGCGTGAACCAGAGTTTCTCTAAAGTTATTCTAGGAAGTGCAATCACAGGGCTCTAGGGGGAATTATGCTCAACTATGCAGGAGACGCTGAATTATTCTCCAAAATGTTCCCAGCACAATCTGTTTCCAAGGCGCACCTTCTCATCAACACCTGATATTAGCAGACACGAAGTCTCTGCTAATCTGCCAGTGATTTTATTAAAGCACCACCAACAAAACCCTTATCAGAGGGGTTGGGTACGCAGCTAGGTGGTAGAGTGTGTGCTTAGCATGCATGAGGCCCTGAAGTCAATCCAATTAGTGAGGCAAGGGAAATTTTCTTCTGTTTATCAAGCATTGGATTTCAAGTGGAAAGAGTTAGGGTTGGATTTCTGGTTCAAGTGTTGCTACACATTTTTATCTCATCTTTCTGAGTTTGAGAACACACCACACACACACACACACACACACACACACACCCGTGTATTTTGAATCCGAACCCCTTTATTAGTTTTGGGTGTTACTAAAGTTCTTTCTCGGTTTATGTTTGTTCACTCTTTTTTTTTTTTTTTTTTAAATGTCTTCCTCTCACAACCCAGGACTGTGGATTGAACCCAGGGGTGTTCTACCACTGGGCTACATCCCCAGCCCTTTTACGTTTCTTATTAAGTTTTGAGACAAAACCTGAATAAATTGCCCAGGCTGGCCACCATGCCTGGTCCACTTAAAGGAATTTTGAGGGTCCGGGGATTTAGCTCAGTGGCAGGGTACTTGTCTAGCAAGTGCAAGGCCCTGATGCCTAGCACCACTCCCCCACAAAAAAGGAATTTTGACTAAAGGAGAAAAAAGAAAAATCAAAATGTGTACAAAAATCCACTGCAATGTTAAAAATGACGAAACTATTAAGGGGGAAAACATTGCAAAAGTTGGATTAAGCCTATATAATGTTCACTTAAATGATGCATATGAAACATACAGTGACACTGGAAAAATGTTACGAATATTATTCTTTTTTTTATTATTTTATTTTAATGGTACATTTTAGATGTACATAGTGATAACATTCATCATAGGGGATTTGTACCTGTACATTACATATATTGTTGCTTTTTTTCTCCCATTCCCCTCCCCTCACCCCCTCCTCCTTCCCTACTTACAAAAGCTCCGTTTCCATTTTTTCCTTCCATTTCTTATTTCTCTTGTCCCTCTGTTCCTTTCCCCCTCCCTTGTTCCCTTTCCCATTTGGATATTTCCTTCCCTTACAAATATTATGCTTTAAGGCTGAGCATAAAATGTTACATATTAAATGACTGCTTATTACAAGAGGGAAAAAAAAAAGCACAGGACTGGGTGTGGGTGTGTAGCTCAGCAGTAGAGCACTTGCATGCTCTGGCTTTGATTCCAAATACTCAGCCAGGAGGCTGAAGCAAGAGAATTCCAAGTCTGAAGTCAACCTGGGCAATTTAGTGAGACCCTGTCTCAAAAAACAAAAAGGACTAGGGATGTAGACCAGTTTGGAGGCCTTGGATTCAATCCCCAGCACCACACAAAGAAGAAAAAAGGAAGGGAGGGGCCGGGGGAGGTAGCTCAGCGGCAGGGCACTTCCTTAGCATTTGCGAGGCCCAGGGCTCCACCCCTAAGACCGCGATCCATTTAGCAGTCCTTAAGGAACAGCTCCAGAACTGAAGGACACGCGTTTCTAGATCAAAAACGGTCATCAAGTACCCAGGACAGGAGATGAAGAAAGAGCTATGCCCAAGCACATCGAAACACTGTTAAAGAGAAGACCTACAAGTTGCAAAGAAGAAAAAAGGATGAAGAATGAAAGCAGTGTCCAGCTTCTGTGAAGCCTTGCAGTTGTGGAAGAACATGGTTCCCAATGCAGCCAGACTGGTAGAATGGAGGGAAGAGGCACATTCTGATAGTCAAGGCCTCCATTTCCTCCCTCATAACTCACACACCTCACAAGAAGTTTCTAGAAGATCCATTCCTCCAACAGGCCAAGGCACAAGATCCCGCCCCCCCCCAAAGAAAGGCAGGCAGGGGTGGGGAGTGGGGGATGGGATGCAGAGATTCATGCAGTACAACACAAGACAGAGAAGGAAGTGGGCCATATTCTAGAACAGCCACCAGTACCAGCCCAGGCTCAGGAAGAAGCATCCTGTACGGAAGATCTTATAGGCTTTGGCCTATTTAAGGGAGTTTTGTTTTTGTTTTGTTTTTGTTTTTTGAGACAGGGTCTCGCTGTATAATTCAGGCTGACCTTGAACTCACTATGTAGCCCAGGCTGGCTTTGAATTTATGGTGACCCTCCTGCCTAAGCCTCCCGAGTGCTGAGATTATAGGCGTGTGCTACCACACCTAGCTAAGGGAGATTTATACAACTAGCAAAGGGTGTGAGGACGGAAAGCACGAAACTAATCAAATGATCCTCCCCATAAGACGATAGTTATGAATTCTGAGAGAAAAGCTCAGCTCTCAAAAGCATTCAGAGTGGGGCTGAGGATTTAGCTCAGTGGTAGAGCGCTTGCCTAGCAAGTTTAAGGCCCTGAGTTCAATCCCCAGCAACTCCTCCCCCAAAAAAGGAAAAAAGAAAAGAAACATGTAACTAAAGAAATCAAAATAATGAAAAGAGATTATTTCTGAAGAGCAGGAAATAGAAGCATGCAGTTTTTTTGGTAACTGATGACAACATGGAGCACATGTAGCCTGGTGAAACACAGGATTTAAAATTTCCGGGACTTAAAGCTTGCTGAATCAGACATATACATGCAAAAAAGGACAAACTCTCCAACTTCTAACACCTACCACCCTCCCGATCTCCTACAAAGGGCGTAACCGCCTTTCACTCACCGAGGTGCACCCTTCCAATAATCTTCTGGGTGCCCACTCCTTTGGCAATCCCTGCCCAGCGGCGGTCCACCAGTCTCATTATGTTACATCTTTCTGCACAGGCTTGGCTCATAATAGTCATCTGGGCACCTGGGAAGGGACAGACACCTCATATAAGAAAAACAAAATCCACGTTTGCAGCAAGACTCAAATATAGCACTAAGAACAAAGCAGAAAATATTTTATTTATGTTTTGAGACAGAGTCTCACTATGCAGTTCGGGCTGGCCTTGAACTCACTATGTAGCTCAGGCTGGCCTTAATCTCCCAGAAATCCTCCTGTCTCAGCCTCCCGAGTGCTGGGATTATAGGTGTATGCCACCACACCCAGCTCAGGCTTTTATTTCTAACATCATTCTTACCTAGCAGGTGCCCTGCTCCCCTTAACTTTTAGTTCCACATTGGAATCTGAAATATAATGTGGGAATTTAACTTTGAGGGAACAAACACTTTGTTACAATATAATTATTTTGTTTTGAGATAGGGTTCTTGATATGTAGCCCATGCTGGTCTTGAACTCATGCTCTTCCTGCCTCAACCTCGTGGGATTATAGGCATGTGCCACTATGCGTGGCTATTAAATGGTATTTTAAAACTTTACCAATAGCTGGGTGAGATGGGGCATGCCTATAATCCTGGCACTCAGGAGGCTGAGGCAGGAAGATCATGGTGAGTTCAAAACCAGCCTGGAATACGTAGCAAGACCCTGTCTCACCGTCTCCCCCCCCAGAACAAAAAACTTTATCAACAGAAAACAAATTTACCTGGAACAGCCCTCCTACAAGTTCAAATGATGACTAGTATGTCTACAGATGGCAATGCTAAATTAAGCAGCACTTTACACTCAGAGCAGTTCTCACTGAATATCTCTAAGCATTTTCTCAAGTTATTTCTATTTCAAACTTTAGGACACCACGGTTCACCAGTTAAAAAACACATTCTAGGGCTGGGGGCATAGCTCAGTGGTACAATGCCTGCCTGGCACAGGGTGAGGCTCTGGGTTCAATTTGTAACACAACTCCTGCCTTCAAAAAAATCCCACAGTCTCCCAAGAAATTTGACATGAACTCTTCACATTCTGTGCCAACAACCATCAGGCCTTCTTCCTTTAGAGCCGAAGGCATTAGAGATGATCCTCCCACCTCCAAAGTCTATGTCCTCAGCTGAAATCAGCACGTCAAAGATGGATGTGTCACCGATCTTTACCCACAGCCCAAATCTCTCCCTCAAACTCTAGCCCTGTGCTCCTGGTGCGCCGGACGTTTCTACCTAAGAGCCAAAGGTAACCACATCCCCCTGTAATAATTCTCACTTTGGATTCCTCTAGCTTTGCACTGGAATTACTTTCTTACAGTCCTAAAACCCAGGCATGGTTTACTGTTGATGCTTCCTCCCTCACTCTGCTCTCAAACTCTGCCCTGAACCTATAAATAAGTTCTATGCAAATCCTGCTATTTCTGACCTTCCTCCTTCCAACCATAGCTATCCGCCTAGCTCACACCCTCTCCACTTGCAAGTGGACAATGTCTCCAGCTTCCAAACTACTCTGTGGATGTGTGATTTACAGCAAGGACCTAGTTATGACCTTTGGTGTACAGACTTCTCCAGGTGTCTCTGCCTTCAATTGTCCTCAATGATCACTTCCTTCAAACTGCTCACGTCATCTGTTCAGCAGTCTTCACTGGTTTCCACTCTGTGTGACTATTTAAAACCACATCGTCACAGCCTTAGACCCTGCCTCCTCTTCGCCTTGCTGCTGATTTCCAGCCCTACTGTCCCAACTCTAGCCTGTCCACTTGGGGAGGCGCATGCTTCCTCTGCCTCTACTCACTTTGCCTATAAAGGGCCCCTGCCCTGTTCTCATTTTCTCTGCATTTCACCTGTGCTTCGGCCCGGCTCAAGACCCACCTCCCCTCAGTGATCTCCCTCTCCTTCAGTTCTGGCACCCTCTGCTCATCTGACTCCTTAGGCACCCTAGGAACTATGGGGGCTGAAAGCTCTTGGCATCTGAAGCAGGTAAGAGTCAAGAACGCCCAGAAATAATCAAAGGAAGACTAATTTGGGCAGGCAATTTCTTTCCTCACCTCATTCCACAAAAGCCAGTTACTGGTGTAATTAAAGCGAGCCAGGACGAGGGGGGCCCCTTTCCCTGCCTCTCATCAAACCCTAGCTCCAAACCGCAGACCAAAGTCCTTTCTTAGGGAATCTGCTGCTGTGCAGTCCTTCCTTGATCCCTCTCTGCTTCCCCCAATCATTCTTTCTCCTCTGCCTGCTGCCCTGCCTTGGAGCCAGCTGACCACAGACCGAAACCTCCACAAACTGGGAGCCAAAATAAATCTTTCCCCCTTTAAGTTTTGGGTGTTGGATATTGTCTCCCCTTCTCCTGTGATTGAGTGGTGTGTGTGGGAGTGTCCAGACACAAAAGATGACGACATCACCTGAATCAACAAAGGCTTTCACAGGATGTCCATTTACTTTGCAGTTAATGTAAAGCATCACTACTTGGCCAAAGCTTTCAGGAGCCTCTTCCATAGCTATTGTCATGTTTTCCTCAATGTTCTGTTGCCTGTAACAAAACAAAACCAGGTATACTAAAAGCACTATTTCCAGGAAGACCAATCTGTTGCAAACTCACAATATTAAAAACAGATTTGTACATATCTTTTGCCCTAACCAGAGCAACTGAGTCATGTGATGGAAATCAGCATTCTGTCCTGCAACAGGTGACTTAGTAGGAGGTGGCAAGATACACAGCTGACACAAAGATCTAAAGGCATAAAAAGTACCCTCACGCTGGGGATTTAGCTCAGTGGTTAGAGTGCTTGCCTAGCAAGCACAAGGCCCTGAGTTCGATCCCCAGCACCAAAAAAAAAGAAAAAGTACCCTCACTAAAACAATTACAGTCCCTTCACAAGCTCAGAAATAGGAAAAGAGAGGGCATGGTCACAGCTGTTTTCATCTTGCAGAATGTTAGCGTCTCACGAATGCTTCAATTTTAACTGAGGAATTACTGAGTATTGGAATACATTTCCCATGCCCAGTGCATTAAATAGTTTGGAAAGAGGATATACAGGTGTTGTAATTGCCTCTGCTGCACTGGCTGCTTCTCCAAGAACATTTCCCAATGTGTAAAATAGGATCATAATTCGCTCCTAGTAGAGGGTGGTAGGAGATACAGAGCCCACAGTGCAACACAAGAACTGAGGCTCAGAAAAATGCATCTATCACCTGGGCACAGGCCTACAGCCCCAGCTACTGGGAAAAGGCAAGGCAGGGGACCACAAGTTCAAAGCCAGCCCAGGCAAGTCAGTGAGAGCTCATCTCAAAATAAAAAAATAAAAAGGGCTGCAGAGTAGCTCTGAGGGAGAGAGCATGCCTAGCATGCATGAAGCCCTGCATTTGATCCTTCACACTGCACCCCCTCCCCACCCCGCCAAATGCATCTTTTTCTTGCAGCTAAATCCCCTTGAGCTAAATCCCCAACCCCCTAAAAGCGCATCTTTATCACTTAAGAGTACACACATGAATCACAGTAGTTCAACGGGCCCATCAAATCCATTCTTTATAAGTGTAATATAATTCTCACATGAGAAAACTCCCATATAAAAGAGAGCTGTAGCTTACTCCATCATTTCACGTCTTCATTCCCAACAGCCTTGTAAATACCCTGTCAAATGCTGTCATATTCACGAAAACAGGTCAGCTGCTGGGCAACTTACCTGGTGACTGAGACAGCAACAGAACAGGTTCAGGATTTGAGGTAAACGACTTTGTGAACCAGGTACCCACTATCTGTCTGTGCAAGTGAATTTTATGGGAACACAGCAACAGCACACACTCACACACCAGGCTGGTGTCTACAGCAGCTTTTGCATGGCAGCGGCAGAGAGGAACATGAGAGAGAGAGCTCATACAGCCTGCAAAACCTGAAGTATTTACTCTCTGGCCCTTTAAAAAGTCTGCTGATCCCTGCTCTGAACTACAGTGCCTGTCCTTTCTGTAATAATACTCAAGCTCAATCGAACTGATGGCTTAACCAACCATTCTGTAATAAACTATTAAATTTGCCAGAAAGTGAAAGGCACCTTGTTTATTTAGTTAGGCAAACAGGAAAACTGTATACACCTCAGTGTACACATCCCCTGTGCAATCGCAGGTGTGGCATGCCATATAAGACCTTAGTAGGCAGTTGATATAATTACATACCTTTTATTCCATTGCACATTATTAAATTGAGATAGATCCTAAAATTAATTGTGTACCCTAATCTGGCATTGACTACAACCCAAATGAGTTTTGGCAAAGAAAAAAAAAATTCCTCTTAGATAACACCTATTACTTTGGCTACTCTGGGTTCTGTGTATCTCTTCAAAGGCATAAAATTTTCTCCTCTGAACGAAGTGTGGTGGCGCACGTCTGTAATCCCTGCACTCGGGAGGCTGAGTCAGGAGGACTGCCGAAAGTTTGAGGCCAGCCTGAGCTACACAGTGAGTTCAAGACCAGCCTGAGCTACATATTGAGTTCAAGACCAGCCTGAACTACGTCAGTTCTTCCAGCCACAACATGGTCTCGCAGGGGGAATAAAAATATTTTCCTATTTCTCTGGGTAGATTTAACTAGTGAGATATTTCTCAAAGATACTCATCAATATCTGACACCATTAATAGGAGCACTTAATCAACAAGAATATAAGGACTGTCAACTGGTCTTGGCATGTAAATTACATAATTCTTTGATTTCAAATGTAGCCTGAGAAGTAAGAACAAACAACTATTTAATTTCCGAGGTGATAGTGCCATGTAATCAAGTCGGGCTTCAGCTAAGTGACTAAAAACGATGGCACAGCCCCCATCTTCCTCATGCTAATGGGAGCGCTGGCTCTGTTACCTCGGTTAAGGTTCTTTTTTCAGACAGGGTCTCGCTATGCAGTTCAGGTTGACCTCGACCTCAACCTCTCAGCAATCCTCCTGCCTCATCCTCCTGAGTGCTAGGAGTAGACGTGCACCACCACACTGTCATGTTCTTAATTAAACCAAGACCTTTACACTTAGCAACAAGAGCTGAACAGGGAGAGGGCGGCATCCATCCTTTATTTGAATGGCATCTTGTTTGTGACTGGTGATGAGGCCATGGCTTGCCTTAGCATCATTACTCTTGCTGAGGCTTCACTCCCTGAATATTCTGACTCATCGGGTTTGCGTGAAGGGCCCAAGCATCTGCAATTCTAAAACCTTCTCATGGCTTCAAAGCAGCCGCAAAAAGCTGCAGAGGAGCACTACCGGACGGAAGGAGGAAGACAGACTCGGGACTACAGGGCTCACTCATGCAGCCGGTCTCTCTCATCCCATCATCAGGCCCTGGGTTTAACCAGCACTCCCACGTCATGTCTGAAGAGGTAACCAGCCTTGCGCCTCACCAGATGGGGGTTCTGCTTGGTCCCAGGGTCATCTACCTGCAGCTGCTTTGATGATGGTCAGGCTGCTAGTCGGGCGTCTTCAGAAAGTTTCGTAAGAAAAGAAAGTCATCAGGCCGGGCACCCGCACCCTCGCCACACCAGCTCGAGATGTGTGAAAAAAGGAAGAGGACAGAACTGGCTCACAGACCGAGGTTATTACCTCAATTCTGAAACAAGGAGGCTACCTACATACACATGTCCAACTGATGCCGGAAGACCTGCACTCTGGGAAACCTGGATGCTCTCAGGCTTGCTCTTTAGGTGAATGGATCATTACCTGATATCCTCTTCTATCTTTGCCTGAGCTTCAAGATCAAAGGGGTCAGCAGAAAAGAGACGGATCCTTTCTTGTTCTCTCCGGGCTCGGTCCTGCTGCTGTTCTACCAGGACT